>JAFVLL020037017.1:0-37398 GCA_021397915.2 Tor tambroides | reverse complement strand
TCACCTTCTCACCAAGCTGCTTGGCGATGGCCTTGTAGCCCATTCCAGCCTTGTGTAGGTCTACAATCTTGTCCCTTACATCCTTGGACAGCTCTTTGGCCTTGGCCATGGTGGAGAGTCTGGAATCTGATTGATTGCTTCTGTGGACAGGTTGTCTTTTATACAGGTAACAAGCTGAGATTAGGAACACTCCCTTTAAGAGAGTGCTCCTAATCTCAGCTCCTTACTTGTATAAAAGACACCTGGGAGCCAGAAATCTTGCTGATTGATAGGGGATCAAATACTTATTTGACTCATTAAAATGCAAATCAAATTATAACTTTTTTTGAAATGCGTTTTTCTGGATTTTTTTTGTTGTTGTTATTCTGTCTCACTGTTCAAATAAACCTACTATTAAAATTATAGACTGATCATTTCTTTGTCAGTGGGCAAACGTATCAGCAGGGGATCAAATAATTTTTTCCCCCACTGTATATATCACAAACCCTAGAATCATCATATTTTGGGCAGGGAATCCCTTCAATGGCCTCTCTTAAACATTTTAAATAAGCTATGTTCACACTGCAGGAAAATGTGGCTCAAATCTGAATTTTTATTTTTTGCTCATATAATGTGACTCAGATCGTTTTGTTTCATGACAGTATGAACAGCATAAACCACATGGAATTTCGATTGTGATTTGGGCCACTTACATATGTGATGTAAACCATCCACATGATGTAAAAGAAAACATTATAAATCAGACCGTGCAAGCCAACTTCTTCCATTGCTCCGTGGTCCAGTTCTGATGCTCACATGCCCACTTTTGGCGCTTTTGGCGGTGGACAGGGGTCAGCATGAGCACCCTGACTGGTCTGCGGCTATGCAGCCCCATACGCAACAAACTGCGATGCACTGTGTATACTGACACCATTCCATTAGAACCAGCATTAACTTCTTAAGCAATTTGAGCTACAGTAGCTCGTCTGTTGGATCCAACCACAGAGCTGCAGTTTTGGAGATGCTCTGACCCAGTCGTCTAGCCATCAAAATTTGGCCCTTATCAAATTCACTCAAATCCTTATACGCTTGCCTATTTTTCCTGCTTCTAACACATCAACTTTGAGGACAAAGGGGCTGTTTACACCTGGTCACTTCATGTGTTTTGTCTGATCGGATAGCTATCCGATCGTGAAAAGACCAAGTGTAAGTGCCCCCCAAAATGCATTTGAGACGGATATAAATCCGATCGCTCAAACCACTTTAGGAGGTGATCTGGGCCGCATTCCCGATGAAACTGGACATGTGTAAATGCATCTGGTTGTTGAAACCACATATGTAAATTTTACTTTTCCCAAAATGTTAAAATAACAAATGTGTGAGCGTGTTATAGGCTATATGACATTATAGTCAGATATGACTGCGCTAATGCAACACGCATCGCCGCAGACCAGTAGCTGAGCATCTCTTCAACAAGCCGAAGCGCAAACTGCCGTGAATGAAACTGAAAGTAAGTCGCAGATGCTCACCACACAATCAAATTCATTAAAAGTAGTAAGACAAACTTATCTTTCCAGTGCTGATGCCGCACGCTCTCCTATTGCGGTCTTTTATCTTGAAATGAGCTGATAATTAATAAAAATGCAGCACTTATCTTTTGATTTCGTTAAATTTAATTATAGCGCAGGAATTGAAGATCGGATTTATATCTGTTTTGCGACAACACATTTATGTGGCCGAGTGTAAATGGAAATGTTTTAACAAATCAGATAGATATCCGACCAGCGAAAACGCATGAAATGACCAGGTGTAAACAGGCCCAAAAAGTTCACTTGCTGTCTAATAGAGACAGCAAGTGAAATAGAGCAATAGAGAAATGCCGATTTTTGGCATTTTTTAATTAATCGGCATCGGCCGATTGTGCTGCAAATTAGGCCGATTAATATACAGGCGCGTCTGCAAGCAACAGGTGACGCTGCCTCATGTGGCAAGCAGATTGCCATTCTACTGGCACAACGGATAACCCTGTGATGTCCCCCTCTGCCTGCTAACTTTTTGAAGAGAGAACTACCTGGTAGGGCTGTGCAATTAATCGAAAGCGAATCGCAATTGCGATTTAAGATGTTGCAATCTGGACGCGATATTACTCTGTTCCAGAGGATATGCATGACTGCCAGCCTTGAGTGCCAGTCTTACTAACCAATAGAGTGAGCGCACCTCCGTTCTCCCCGATCAACACTGCTCTAGTCAACTGCGTAAACACCCACCATTTAAAAAGGGTCAGATCGAAAGTTAGGCAAATTAAAACTAAAGAAAAACGTGTGTAACTTCAGCCTCGAAATGACAGAAAACGAACAAAAAAGGTAATTTGCAAGAGCTGCGTCACAACGCATATCGAGAGCTCGGTTCTGCTTTCATTACTGGAGAATAAAAGATAAATTTTTAGATGTTTTTATTGGTAGGCTACATGAACATTATCTTACACATTTTATCTCCCCAACAGATTAATTTGAAATAAGTTTGTATTGTATGTTCGCTAATTCAGAAGACCGCGCACACAGCCAGTGTCTCTGAATGCTTCCCATCATACTCGCTCCGCTCTGCCTCACGCTGCGCGTCTCCCGCGTCTCACGGACGAGCCGCACACACGCAGCCTGTCTCGTAATGCTCTTTTATACTCACGGTCTCGCGCCCGGTTCTGCTCCGCAAGTCTCTCATGAGCGCATCTGGCAATATGGACGAGGCCTGACGCACGCGCGCAACCTGTGTCAACTAGCGCCTGGCTCTGCGTTTAAAACGAATGTAAATTAAGTCTAACTGCTTGCTAATTTCACTTGGATGAAATGAAACATTCAGCACATTTCCCACTTGTTCTTAAAATCCCAAATACTTAAAAATGAATAAATCAGCCCATGTAACATGTAATACTTTAATAATTGACTAAGGAAATACAGTTCTTTCTTTATAAAAAATAAACGAATCTTTCCTGTGAAATTCAGTAATTCTGTGAAGTAAATAATATTTTGGCATTCAAATACATCGCGAATACGGAAACATTTGGTTTCAGTTTCGTTTTAGTCTAAAATTCGTTTTGGCCTGTCGTTTATAGCTAGCTTCTTATATTTTTAATTCTTGTTCTTTTCTAAATACTGTTAATTGAAATAATTTGTTGTGGAGTGAGGGGAACTAAAATAGCCTAGCTATGTTTGCAGTGTTTATTACAATGTTTGTAAACATTTCGCGTCGCATTAGGCCTATTTCTGAATGAAATAATAAAATGACTTATATGCGACTTTTCTCTCTCTCTGTCTCTAAAAACCGCAATTTTTTATATGCATAGCATATTTTAACCATGCAGCAAACCTTTTTAAATATTTTGATAAATTACTGAAAAAAAAGACTTTTTAAACCGTTTAACTGATTGTATTAATCGGTCAAGGGAAAAAAAAAAAGAAAGAAAGAAAATCGGCCAAACATATCGGCCAAAAAATCGGCATCATATATCGGCCATCGGCTGCCCTGATTTCTAAATATCGGCATCGGCCAGAGAAAAACCCATGTCGGTCGACCTCTACTGTCTAATATCCCACCCACTAACAGGTGCCGTGATGAATAGATAATCAGTGTTATTCACTTCACCTGTCAGTGGTCATAATGTTATGCCTGATCGGTGTATATATATATATATATATATATATATATATATATATATATATATATATAATATAACTAAAACATATATGCTCGTTTTATTTTACTAGTTGAGGCCTTTTCAAAGATACGTGGACGCAAGTCTGTATTTATGTACAATGTTTTTACAGATCACAGTTTCAAGTAAAGCTGTCATTTTTTCAGGCTTTGAAAATGGAGCATGTCTAATATGTCAGCAAATTTAAAATCACATAAGTTGGCCCTATTCCTAATGTTCACTGTGAATCCAAGCCTCTAAGCTTAAAAATGACACCTATTTTGTGTTGGTTAAGCAAGTACTTTTTAAGTAACGTGATGATAACATAGCAACATTGGTTTAAGAAGTTAAGGTGATTAATGATTAATTGAGTAATTAATTGTTAATTTAAATGATGATCGATCATGAGAATCTATGTAAGTTGACACTCCTAGTTGGTATCCAGATTTGAACTCTTGTATCTGCACCTGTATGAGCAGCGCGGCTTAGTGTGTCAGAAGATGTGCAACTAGGTAAACAGTTTTGTTTGAATCTGGATGCCAGACTCAATAAAAATAAAAATAAAAATAAATAAAAAATGTATAAAAAATAAAATTAAAGTAAAATATCGTAATTCAAATAAAGTGCAAAAACAATTTTACATAATTTTTCATTAAAGGTTTTACAGAAAAACACTGTTATTGTTTTTTCTTTGTTTTAATTAAGATATTTTACTTTAATTTTACGGTTTTTGCTTGGCAGCCACTGCTGCCAGTGATTTGACCTTTTTTTTTTTTTATTATTGAGATTTTTTTTTACAGTGTAGATCCTTTATACAGATTTTTCCTAGATTATTACAATGACAGCACTAAATTTTCTACAGAGAAACACTGCTATTTTACAAATTCATTGAAGGTTTTTACAATCAAAAACCTTCAATGAAGTGTCAAAGCATTGTAAATTAACGTTTTTATTTTGGAAGACAAAAAAGTCTGTACAAATGCGGTATAAAATTACAATTTTACATTTCAGTTTTTGAAGAAATACAGCATATATTTTAAATAAAATAACATTTAACATTTAAAATACTGTATTGATGAACACAGAGCAGTTTCATCAAAATTTTATAAACTTTTGAATTAAATACCTTCAACTTCTGCCTTCAACTGAAGACATACAAACTCGATTCATCTGTAAGATTGTCACTGTTTCACTCCACTATTGATTCTAAAACAATTTTATTATTCAAACGTAAATTTACATTCAGAGCCCCCAGGAAGAATTGAAATACTAAAAATTGCATTTCTATCTTATTAGTTAGGGTTACTCCTATATGATAAGGTCATGATTTTACCTTTGAAATGGGTGGAGAAAGAAACAAATTGTGCTGTTTGCTGATAGCTTTGTATCTTGCATTTTCCAAATCAGTTTTATATTGTAATCCACAATATTCTGCTGACTCCTGTGGGCTCCATATAGCTCTGATAATGTAGACAAACATTGCATTGTATTTTAATTCTGAATCATGGCAGACATGGCAGATAAAGAGCAGTCCTCCTCCAAATTGCCAGTAATCAGCTGGATCCTTGGTGTATGGGGGTAAAAAAGAAAGAAAAGTCAAGTCACCTTTATTTATAAAGTGCTTTTAACAATACAAATTGTGTCAAAGCAACTGCACAATATCAAAATAGGAAAATAGTGTCAATAATGTAAAATGAAATATAATATAAATGTAATATAAACACACAATTTTTAGTTAAAAGCATTTCATTATTGAATTCAGTGATGTCCAGCTCAGTTCAGTTCTAATAGTCTCTGTGCAATCAAGTCGACGATATCGCTGGAAATGAAGTGTTTCCAACTAAGCAAGCCAGAGGCTACAGCGGCAAGGAACCAAAATTCCATCAGTGACAGAATGGAGAAAAAAAACCTTGGGAGAAACCAGGCTCAGTCGGGGGGCCAGTTCTCCTCTGGCCAGACGAACCAGCAGTTCAATTCCAACTGCTGCAAAATCAGATTGTAAGGGCTCAACTGGTTCCAGTGGTCTTTCCCGATGGCTGTGCAGGTGACGGGGTCCTCACTGGGGATCTGTCTCTGGGGCACATCTAGGTGTCCTGGTCTCCGCTGACGTTCAGGGCTGTAGAGGTCGTCTCTAGGTGCTGATCCACCATCTGATCTGGATACGGACTGGATCTGGTGACTGCGGTGACCTCGGAATAAGAAAGAAACAGACTAATATTAGCGTAGATGTCAATCTTCTTATGATGTAACAAGTACATTGTGTGTTATGGGAAGTGTTCCCGGTTCCGGTTGACCTAATTAATGCAGCCTAACAATCCTTTAACGGATTTGAATATTAGAAGCATATTAGTGTGTTATGTGTACGGCAGGTTAACCTGTTAACCCGCACCAGGGCGATCTCGCACCGAACGCTCTTTGTTTGCACATGTCATTGTTTAGGAATAGAATAAATGAAACGGGACAAAGTTAATCTTGACAAACTATATATCATTCTGAAGGTCTAAGCCTCAAGCATCGACGATAGATCGCTGTTTTTCGATGGAAAGCTTATAAGGAATGTATTTGCTAAATTTGTGTAAGTAGTACACATCAAAACATCCATAATAAAAAAGCAGTACGTACCATTATCATTGTAATAACGAGTCACAAACGCATCCACTGCTGAAATCCCGGTTTAGTTAGAAAGATAAGGGTCCACAGAACAACATCCCATAGAGCACTTTTAGTCCAACGAAACAATAATGTTGTAATATGGATGGTAATTTCTTTGTTTACGTTTCATTTCTTCGGGAGAGTTATTGTTTGTGTCCGTTATGGAATAAATTACGCTCAAAAACAGCGTCTTGGTGGTAAAAAAACAACACGGTTTTGTAGCATACAGTGTCACAAACAGAATGAGACCATCCACTGAAAAAAAAGTCACAGATATGCGGAATATAGTTTATTTGAATTTGGCGCTCTCTCGTGACAGCGCTTGATGCACGCTGTGTCACACCTGTCATCTGAGGTGCAGCGATCGGCTTTTTGCACATAACTCTTTTTCTTTTTTTTTCTTCAAAATTTTTCATATATGTGTGGGTGTTTTGTGGGGAATGTGACTGTATCTGTATGATTACCATCTGTATGAACGCACATCAGCGTGTGATTACCGACTGAATGAGAGCTATCAATGTGAATCAATGATTGGCTATTATTGACTATATGGCCCATCTGTATGATTATCATCTGTGTGGAAGCACATCAGCGTGTGATTACTGACTGTATGACCATGTGTGGCAATATCAGTTTATGTCTGGCAATCATAGTATATACACTTGAGTATGTACTACATACAAAGCAATTTTTTTCTTTTTTTCCTTTTTTATAACTCAAATAATTCTTTTAGTATTTTTTAGTGCTCAAATAAATCACTTATATGGTGTCTAAAATTCTGTCTATTATTTTGTAATTGAAAAACTATGCAGGAGTATTTGTAATGACTAAAATAGTTTGTATAATTTGCAATACATTTGGTGGTTGTTTTTCCTCAAACGGTGGGGGGGACTAGAAATATTCTCAGAAAAATGATTGCAGGAATCTCATTATTCATGGTATCTTCTTCAAATTTGAAATATAAACTCATGAGACACGTGACTTTCAACCCATTACTTTTCTGGATTGCTCCAGGACTTGTATTTGTATATGAAATAAAAAAAACATTCAGTGTGGAAAAACATTTTTCAAGGCACGTCAGTGTCTATAACTTTTTATCTTTTTGAGCGTTATCAACTCTGAATGATGGATAGTAAAGCCTAGAGTGTCTTCTTTCCGAAGATACCTAAATTGTGTGTGTAGCACACTGTTGACAGGAACTTTAACCATTTTAATTTAGGTAGGTCATTTTCACCTGTGAGGCCCAAAATGGGGGGTGCTGGCTAACAGGTTAAAGAGATGGGTTTTTAATCTAGATTTAAACTGACAGAGTATGTCTGCCTCCCGAACAGTGTTAAGTAGATTGTTCCAGAGTTTGGGTGCTAAATAGAAAAAGGATCTGGCACCCGCAGTTGATTTTGATATTCTAGGTATTATCAAATGGCCAGAGTTTTGAGAACGCAGCGGACGTGGAGGACTATAATGCGATAAGAGCTCGCTCAAGTACTGAGGAGCTAAACCATTCAGGGCTTTATAAGTAATTAACAAGATTTTAAAATCTATACGATGTTTAATAGGGAGCCAGTGCAGTGTTGACAGAACCGGGCTAATGTGGTCATACTTCCTGGTTCTAGTAAGAACTCTAGCTGCTGCATTTTGAACCATCTGTAGTTTGTTTATTAAGCGTGCAGAACAACCACCCAATAAAGCATTACAATAATCTAACCTTGAGGTCATAAACGCATGAATTAACATTTCTGCATTTGACATTGAGAGCATAGGTCTCAGTTTAGATATATTTTTCAGATGAAAAAAAAGATTATGCTACAAGACACCTGTTTTGTCTAGTATTAAAGGGTTAGTTCACCCAAAAATGAAAATTAGCCCATGTTTTACTCACCCTCAAAGCATCCTAGGTATATATGACTTTCTTCTTTCAGACGAATCCAATCGGAGTTGTATTAAAAAATTATTATGTTGCTCTTCCAAGCTTTAGAATGGGAGTAGGTGGGTGTTTTTGTTCAACAGTCCAAAAGTAGTCAAATAAAATGCGCATCCATAATAAAACATGCCTCACATGGCTCCGGGAGGTGAATAAAGGCATCCTGTAGCGAATCGATATGTTTTTGTAAGAAAAATATCCATATTTAAAATGCTATAAATACTTTTTTATCACTTCTGCTGACTGTCATACGTGCAAGCCGTTCCAGGCGGATGACGTAGGATGTCAGCGCCAAAGAGGCATCGCAAATCTGGAATCGCATGTTAAGACAGACTGTTTATGATTTATTGGGATTATAAAAAAATGAGTGGGTGGACTTTTACCATAATAGGCTGGTTGTTTTCAACCACTGCGGCCACACAACTGTGTTCAAACACCTTATAAAAGTGATTTTTGCATAATAGGTCACATTTGAAATAACAGAAAACTACTGTAAAAATTGTAGCGTTAT
This sequence comes from Tor tambroides, assembly GCA_021397915.2. Classification (NCBI taxonomy): domain Eukaryota; kingdom Metazoa; phylum Chordata; class Actinopteri; order Cypriniformes; family Cyprinidae; genus Tor; species Tor tambroides. The sequence goes on along the minus strand of JAFVLL020037017.1, from coordinate 28,647 downwards.
TTTTCTTAAAAATTTGACACTTTTATTTAAATGAACTGTAGGCCCAGAGTGAATAGAGTGCCATGTACTTTGACAAGAAATATAGTGATACAGTAAAACCTGATATTTCACCTCAATTTGGTTGACCTGAAGTTTTTATGCTGTGGTTTATATTTACTCTTGATCTAATTCTAACTGTAGCTGACTCGTCTTGCTCTGTGCTATCACCAACAGAATGCTGATCAGCAGCACCTTGACAGCAGCTGTCAGTCATATGCCTCTTCCATCCTTTCTTATGGTCATGATGAAATGATTTCATCTCTCTTACTTTTTACCCTGTTAAGGTGTTGGGTTCATTCTTCGTATTTAGAGTTTATGCACCCTCTGCTTTTTCTTTTTCTTTTCATGGACCATCAATCCTTCTCTTTCTCTCTTTCTTGCACCACTGTGAAGACTTTCACATGAGTCAGCTGTGCACTGAGATGAAGATGTTCATTTTATTTGTGCTGTACCATAGCTCTATGTGAAATTTAGTTGGATTTAGTCAGCCATAATGACTAACAGCATCCTCAAGTGTAACATTTTTATGAATGTTTTTAAGTGATGCTTGCTTTACTAAATCAACTTCTATTGTTTACTCACCCTCAAGCAACTATCAATATCTAAAAATGACAGAAAACAGCATAAAACTAGTCCATGCAACTTGAATGCTATATTTCACATATTTAAAACCATGTAGTAGCTTTGTCTGAGGGACAGAACTAAATTTAAGTCCATATTTGCTGAGAATCTTGTCAAAATCTTTCACACTTAGGTATAAATTCATGTAATATAAATACATCTCCTTATGTAGTGTTTCCCCATAGGATTTTGTGAGACTGTGGCTTGACCTCAGTTGCCCTTGGGGGTCCAGGGACATGGTAGACTGGAAGAAAAGTTTATACATTTTAAATGCATTAATCAGATACATACAATTAGGAAATATGTAAGACAAACTGGATAAAACTGCAGGGAAACTTTTATGTTTCAAGCGTATAAACACAAATCTAAAGAAATGCTTTAAAGTTCTGTTTGTAAAAATGTTAGAGTTATATGAATATGCAAATGTAAACCTGGTGCATGTTGCATTCCCAAATGCATGTTAAATTCACAGCACAAAAAGAGGCAGAGTTCACAGCATTTACTATGAACCGAGCTAATATCCTGGATCATGAGCTGCTTGCATGTAAAAGAACACAGTGCTTGTACTGAGGCCTATCAATATCCAAGTTTATCCACTGCTCTTTTGTAGTTCTTTTTCTGCTTTTATAAATGTTATGAATAATTGCTTTTCATTTCAGCACATTTCAGAGTCATTTAAATTCTCTTTCTTTTTTCCCTGTTTGTTCTTCTAGATGAAAACAGTGAGTGTAGCTCTAGTTTTATGTCTCAATGTTGGCGTGGACCCTCCTGATGTAGTCAAGACTTCACCCTGCGCCAGACTAGAGTGCTGGATAGGTGAGTTCCTCCATCCATCCACCAGTTCATCCAGAAATTTTGTAACTTCTTTCATTTAAATGTTCAGAGATGATCTGAAATTGAATTGTATCAGACATTCTTTATTCGATAAATATCTGTTGCAGTTATGTGCTATGGTAAAGTAGAATAAAGATTGTTTCATGTACATGATACAGTGTAATAAGGAAGAAAATACTCTCTACATATCTGAAAAAATCTGAAGCAAGCAGTGTGTTGGAAGTATGGTGATGCATAAATATTTACATAGCAGTCGGAATTGATTTCTGTTTTAAGTCAATTTTGATTTAATAAACATTGGCTTTCCTTTATGATTTCAGCTATAAACCAATTAAATGAACCCTTGCCTTGGAGGAAACATGATCAACATCACTGTTTTGTATTTCAGTAGTTGTGATGTGTATGCAGTGCAGGAATATGTTTAAAAATCCATACAAATTTGTTTTTGTGTGTTTCTGCCAGGTTTTATTCTAGGATGCCTATTGTACTTTTGGAAGATTCTGAAAGGTTTAGATAAAATTGATGTCATCTGGCATTGTCTGTAAAATAAGTTTTGTATTAGTGTATTTTTAGTGTATTTTGTATTACTCTATAATAATATATACCAATACAATAATAGTGTAATAATTTGTATTTTCTCGACCTTTCTCTATCTTCTAGACCCTCTGTCCATGAGTCCACAGAAAGCCCTTGAGACGATAGGGGCCAATCTACAGAAACAGTATGAAAACTGGCAGCCCAGGGTAAGAGCTGTCCTTCCTGCTGTTACCTCATGTAACACAAACACATTCTCACTAGAGGTGAAATGAAATCTGTAAAAAAAAAAAAAAAATAGCACTTTGATAAGCATGTTTGCACCATGGTCTTGCCACTGGTGCATCAGATTCATAGAAAAATATAAAGCATCAAATAATTATGACATATGATGGTGTCCTTGAGTTTGGTGAGTAACTAAAGTAATGTTAATTATTTAGCTAATAAATTAATGGTGTTATAATTTGCATTTTGAGGTGAAACTCTCATTAATAGTAGTAAGTGGAAAAGCTGGCACACAGGCAAAATGAACCTAACCTGACCCTTCGTAGGGAGCTTGATCAGAATCAGAATCAGAATGAGCTTTATTGGCCAGGTATGTTTACACATACAAGGAATTTGTTATAGTGACAGAACTCCACAGTGCAACAGAAAGACAGCAACAGGACAGGACACAGATAATAAAAGAGTAATATACAAATATACAAATAGGCAATGTACAAAAGCAAAAACACAATATATAATATAGACAATTATGTATGTACAGTTATGATATGTGCAGATTTGAAATGAAAAAATAAGTATGTGTGGTGAATAAATAATGTATAATAGTGTTGTGTGTTCCACGTTTAATGTCAAGTGTTCATGAGATGGATTGCCTGAGGGAAGAAACTGTTCCTTTGTCTGGTCGTTCTGGTGCTCAGAGCTCTGTAGCGTCGACCAGACGGTAACAGTTCAAAGAGGGAGCATGCTGGATATGAGGGGTCCAGAGTGATTTTGCCAGCCCTTTTGCTCACTCTGGATGAGTACAGTCCTTGGAGAGTGGTGAGGGGTGTACCAATGATTCGCTCAGCAGTCCGGACTACACTCTGTAGTCTTCTGAGGTCATATTTGGTAGCTGAGCTGAACCAGACAGTTATTGAAGAGCAGAGGACGGCTTCAATGATGGCAGAGTAGAACTGTTTCAGAAGCTCCTGTGGCAAGTTGAACTTCCTCAGCTGGCGAAGGAAGTACAACCTCTGCTGGGCCTTTTAAACAATGGAGTCAATGTGAGTGTCCCACTTCAGGTCCTGGGAGATGGTGGTGCCCAGGAACCTGAATGACTCAAGTGTCGTTACAGTGCTGTTCATGATGGTGAGTGGGGGGAGAGCAGGGGGTTTCTCCTGAAGTCCATGATCATCTCCACTGTTTTGAGCGTGTTGACCTCCAGGTTGTTAAGACTCCACCAGACAGGCAGCTTCTTAACCTCCTGTCTGTAAGCAGACTCGTCACCGTCCTGAATCTTCAAATTAATGTACAAAAAGTATAAAGACAGTATATTTTTAATATTTGTTTAATGGCATCTTTATTTTTATGACTGAAGGCCAGTATCACTGATACCAATTAATACTGATTTCCCTATAAAAATGTTTCTCACTAATATTCAACCATTGACTATAGCAATTCAACTTTACATTACAATTAAGAGCTATCAATTTTAACATTTATTAGACTTTAAAAATAACTTCTAATTTAAGTGAACTTAAAACAGTCTATAAACCCATTATAATAAATGTCATATTTATCTACCTGTGCCCCTTAGCAGAAATATACAGAAACTGAATAAAGTTATCAAACACTAAATTCTAAACTAAATACAGATGAATCCTTAAAACTATAAAGTTATTGATTTCCTCTTTTTTCTTTTGTTCTTGATGAACAGACATCACAGCAGCTGGTTATTAGGTTGTTTTTTAGGCTTATATTAGGCTTGTATTTTAGGCTGCTATTTCTTTAAGAGATGTCGCTGCTGAACGTGACGCGATCTGAGCATCGTATTTTCTCTCAACTCTACCTTTTCTGACCCATTTCAGGTCGGACCCATTTCAGTCTCTACTAATGAGCTGACGAGTTGAATTGAGTGTGTTAGATGAGGGACACAGTGCTAGGATGCTCCAGGACAGTTTTGAAAACCATTTCAGAGACATGTTCTTAATGTAACTCATATAACATATTACATGCATGCACAGTTTTATGGCATCTTTAATCGCCTTTTTGGTAACTTCATGACTTAACTGATCACGACATTGCATGCTCGTAGTTTCTTTCGCGATTTGATATGAAATGATACAGGGTATGCGCGCACCGGCACCTTTGTGCGTGTATTGAAGAACACGTGCTGCGAGGACAGTACAGTTTCTGCGCTCGTTTGCCTCGCGCCTGGTGCTGAAGTGAAGCTGGAGCGCGTGTCTGAAACGTCTCCGGATTGATGTGATCGTAAAGACGTTCTGCGACTGAATAAATGCACTTCTTGTCAAGAAAAAAAGAGACAGAATTAGCAGTTATGAGTGGGGTGGCCAACCAGGCCCCGCCCCTGCGTTAACGGCGTTAAATAATTTTAACGCGTTAAACTGAACAAATTAATCGCCTGCGTTAACGCGCTAATTTTGACAGCACTAGTATTTTCCCAGCCTCACTAGCTGCTGCCTGTCTGTCAGGAAGCTGGTGATCCACTGACAGATGGAGGTGGGCACGGAGAGCTGAGTTAGTTTGGACAGGAGGAGGTTTGGAATGATAGTTTTAAAAGCTGAGCTGAAGTCCACAAACAGGACCCTCACATAAGTGCCTGGTCTGTCTAGATGTTGCAGAACATAATGCAGTCCCATGTTGACTGCATCGTCAACAGACCTGTTTGCTCTGTAGGCAAACTGAAGAGGATCCAGCAAGTGTCCAGTTATATCATTCAGGTGGGCCAGCACCAGTTTTTCAAAAGACTTCATGACCACAGACGTTAGAGCCACAGGCCTGTAGTCATTTAGTCCTGACATTTTGGGTTTCTTTGGGATGGGGATGATGGTGGGGCGTTTGAAGCATGAAGGGACTTCACACAGTTCCAGTGATCTGTTGAAGATCTGTGTGAAGATGGGAGCCAGCTGGTCAGCACAGGGTTTCAGACAGACTGGTGTATCACAATCTGGGCCTGGTGCTTTATTTCTCTTCTGCTTCCAGAAGACCTGGCGCACACCGTCTTCGCTGATCTGAATTGCAGGTGTGGGGGGGAGGGGGTTGCTGGAGGTGTTAATGGTTGTGTGGTGAGGTGTTCAGGGCGGGTGTGGGGTGTTTTTTCAAACCTGCAGTAGAACTCATTCAGATCGTCTGCCAGTTGTTGATTATCCACAGTGCTGGGGGATGGTGTCTTGTTGTTGGTGATCTCTTTCAGACCTTTCTACACTGATGCATATACACTGCGTCACTGGAAGAGAATCGAATCCTTAATTTTTTAGAATAATTCCTCTTTGCCACTCTGATCTCCTTTTCCAGTGTGTATTTGGCCTGTTTATACAAGACTTTGTCCCCCTTCTTGTAAGCATCTTTGGCCTGACGGAACTGTCTGAGTTTTGCAGTGAACCACGGTTTGTCATTGTTGTAGGTTAAATGAGTCCTGGTAGGAATGCACATATCCTCACAGAAACTGATATAAGATGGTACAGTCTCTGTGAGCTCATCCAGATCGGTGGCAGCAGCATCAAAAACACTCCAATCAGTAAGGTCGAAACAGGCTTGTAAAATCCACTCTGTTTCATTAGTCCATTTTTTAACAGTCCTTAATACAGGTTTAGCTGATTTCATTTCCTGCCTGTAGGTCAGTATAAGATGAACCAAACAGTGATCAGAGAGTCCTAAAGCTGCCCGTGGGACAGAGTGATATGCATTTTTTATTGCTGTGTAACAGTGATCCAATATATTACTGTCTCTGGTGGGACATGTAACATGCTGTCTGTATTTTGACAGTTCACAGGAGAGATTTGCTTTATTAAAGTCCCCGAGAATGATGATAACAGAGTCCGGGTGTTGTTGTTCTGTCTCTGTGATCTGATCAGCGAGTTTCTGTAAAGCTGAGCTCACGTGCGCTTGCGGTGAAATGTAAACACTCACAAGAATGAACGAGCAAATCTCCCACGGCGAGTAGAAAGGCTTACAGTTAATGAAGAGCACTTCTAGATTGGAACAGCACATCTTCTTTAACACAGTTACATCTGTACACCACCTTTCATTGATGTAAAAGCACGTCCCGCCGCCGCGCGATTTCCCCGTTGATTCTGCGTTGCGGTCCGCTCTAAACAGCTGAAAGCTTGGCAGATGGAGCGCTCTGATTTCTTTCTGAAGAAAGATAAACACGTATAGTGATGAAAGCCAAAATATTAAATGTCATGAATATTTACTGAGTAATCCACTGTTTTGTAGAGGGGGGTCAAAATGGCAATTTTCAACTGAAATTCAGAGCCAAATTACAGGGGGGTAAAAATGACTTTAGAAAGATGGCAGCATCATGTTACTTTTACACAGAGATTGGTAGATCTATTAGTAAAATCTGCTGGGTAACTTGGTAATAATGGGTCTGTCCAGTAACTAATAATGAACGTGCAGTTTGCAGAGAAGCATTTCAGTTGCTCACGGTGGACTGTCTGTCTTAAAGGGATAGTTCACCAAAAAATTTAATTTTTGTTATCGCTTACACACCCACAAGTTGTTCCAAACCTGTAATAATTTCTTTCTTCTGTTGAACATAAAAGAAGATACTTCGAAGAATGTGGGAAACCAAACAGTTTCTGGTCCCCAGTGACTCTGATAGTATTTTTTTTCTCTATGGAAGTTACTGAGGACCAGAAGCTGTTTAGTTACTCACATTCTTCAAAATATCTTCTTTTGTGTTCAACAGAAGAAAGAACTTTATGCAGGTTTAGAGCAACCTGGGTAAATTATGACAGAATTTTCATTTTTGGGTGAACCATACCTTTAAAGGGGTCATATAATGCTATATCCACTTTTACAAGTTGATTGTACTGAAATGTGTGTTGGCAGTGCCTGTACACAACCATCCTATAATGATAAAAATCCATCCAGTGTTTTTTTTTTTAATCTCCTAATATGTTTTCCCCTGTCTCAAATCGAACTGTTCGTCTTGTGACGTCACAAGATCGGAGGCCCCTCCCACAATTGTTGATTGACAGGAGCGTTTCAACACAGACCCGCCCTGAGCAAGCTGTCATCATAGTCCACCATTGTCGATACGCTGGAGCAGAGTGGCGTCTAAGGGAGCGTGGTGTTCTGTTCTTGGGTGTAATAACGAACACAGCAGTCGTTTTAAATAGTAGTCGTTTTGATGTTCCTAAATCAGAACCTCTGAAGACGCAGTGGCTGAGTTTTGTTTTCGAAAGGAATAGTCCCCCAGATCAACCTCAATTCTTTTATGTTTGCGCGAATCATTTCTCACCAGACTGCTTATAAACAAGGGTCAGTTTAAAGCTGGTTTTGCCAAGAAGCTGCTCCTGAAAAAATGATCGGTACCAACTATTTGTGTTTCTGCTGCACCTCCAGAAGAAGTGAGTGTAACGTTTTATTAACCTTTATATTAACCTTTGCTAATCGCTTGCATGTTTCACCATGAATGCAGCTAAAGTTTACACTAACTTTCATTACGTGAAATCAAGTGTTCATTACGTGAAATCAAGTGTACATTACGGCATGTTTTCTATGTACGACGTTCTCAATATAATTAATAATCCCCCGTTTGTAATGAACAACGCGTTATGGTTATTGTGTTATTATAAACTGTGTATGCTGTGGTAAAGTTAACGTGGTAACGGTACATTAAGCTTACTTTTGTAGAAGGTTATAACGGTGTCTGTTACTCATTAATAAGTAATATTATGTGCCAATACATACAAAGATAGATCAAAGTGACATTACGTTAACCAACCATTCAGAAACGTCCTGTTCAAGCCTTAATTGTCGAACTTCTTCAGGGCCATCATCTTGTTCCGTGTCCGACTCCGGTTCAAATTATTATTATTATTTTTTTTTTTTTTTTGAATCCGGTGCAAATTGATATGGTTTCCCAGTGTCCTCAGAAACTCCCGCTGCCATTCTTCCGCCAAAACATACCCTCAACTGTTGTCAAGGCAACACTCCACAGAGGGGCGGGGTGAGCAGAGCTCACGATCATTTAAAGGCACATGCACTGAAATGGAGTGCTGAACAGAAAGCTGTTTTTGACCAGGTAAAATGAGTGTTTTCTTACAATACTAACGAGAATTTTTAATTAAAGTATATTACAAACTTTTCATTTAGACCCTAAAGAATCATATTAACTTGTACAAAAATGGCATTATATGACCCCTTTAAAGTGACAGACACATCCGTGTTTCTAAAGGTAGGCTATAGGCCTATTGTTTTATGAAAATTTGGATAGTCTGTTAATATAATATTCCATACATTATCAGAGCTTGGTGGACATAATTATTATATTTTTAGACATTATTAGACACATTAATTGATTATAATTAATGTTAGACCCTATTTATTAATTTATCATTTATATTAATCATAAATATATACATAATAAATAATCAAAAAGGTCATATACAATTTGGCATTTTAAAAAAGTTTTTAAAAATGCAAAATTATTTAGATAAAAATGGGACAAATAATTACATAATAATATAGTCCTAATTTAAGCAAATTAATTAAAAAAAGAAATAAATAATAAAAATTCATCCCATCCAGGTAACTATGGAAGCCCATAATAACATGGAAGCCCATAATAACATAACTATATATCATATATATCATAACTAGTTACCTAGCTGGGGACTAATTTCAGGCGCTGCGTAATATCATTGCTCCTGCTGTAACTACAGAAGAGTCAAGCTTTAAATAGGAAAATTATCGAAACTCTTTGGTCATTTTTAATGACCAAATGCTAATGGTCTAATCCAATTCAATGATCTATGCTAAGCTAAGCTAAAAGTGCTACCGCCAGACCCGGAGATCGGCTGAATGGATTCAAAAACGGTAAAACTCAACTGTTTAACTCTAGGGGAGTTGTAAAATGAGCCTATTTCCAAAAAAAGTGGAGTGTTCCTTTAAAGACGCTGCATTCAATTTTACCTTTAGACAGTAAATTTAGATTTCAAATTCAATATTGATTTTAGAAATGTTGAAATTATTTACAATATGTAACACAAGTACTTTATAAGTAACACTAATTAAATTACCTAAAAATATACAGTAATCCCTTACTTGACTTTTTCAGTGGATAAGTAATTTACAGTAACGCATTACACCCAACACTGCATGGAGCAAAGTCCAGTTACAGAGCTTTAAGGTGTCAGAGAGGTGGTAGGATCCTTGGCTCTGTGAGTCAGATGTGGTTATGTGTGTGAGGCAGTGTTTTCTGCAGCGGCTTTTAGAGTCTTTGGCAGTAGTAGAGCTGGGAGAAATCATATTAATGAGCTGAGAGGGTGTGATTACTGTCTTATTTATTTACAGGTGAAAATGTGTGCACCATATCCCAAATTCCATCTTGAGTCACCTCTGTCTTTCTGAGCAAACGCATAAAATTTAGGTAAATTGTAGTCCAATTGATGTTTTTACATGGTGGATGAAGCCAAACTACAATTGGATTAATTGGGTCTGTTAGTCCAACTTTGCAAATTTTCAGTCAAGCTGAAATAAAATTTTTAGTCTGCATGTAACTGCACTTAGTGAGTTGAACTCAAGAACTGGATCACTCTGACTAGATAAATCATTCGAAACTTTGCTTCATCAGGTTTTCGTGAATAAAAACATCTGATAAGATCAGACTTAACAGAAAGATTCATTCACATATTATTTGACATCACTGCTTTTTTTCTCATGAATTCTTCAAGGAGAGCTAGGGCATGTCTCAAGATTTATACACAGTGAATAACATAATTTTGTCTGTCTTTCACATAAAGCTATTTAATTGTGCTAAGAAGCGTCATGTTTATTGTAATTTGGCAAATACTATAACTGATCTTGGACTAAAGTGAGGCTATATAGCAATTTAGTGTACTATTGAAAGAAAGTTATGTATTTAACACCAGAAAATTCTTCTGGAGATGACAGATAATGGCTCAGAACATGATGTGTTAGACTATCAGTAAGGTCCTCTAATAGAGAAGGTAAGCGCATGGGCCTGTTCTAGCAGCCTCAAGCATTTACAGCAATTACTAGGTTTTCAAATAAGTTTTTTTTTTTTTTTTTTGGTAACTTTTCATCTGAATGTTGTCATCCTAAATCAGTACTTCGAATATAGCTTATCCTTTGTGAAGTCATTAAAAGCTTCAAAAAAAAAAAGAAAAAAAAAAAAGGAAATTAGCGGTTTACATAGCCTGCACTGCACATTTTAAAGAGTGAATTTAACTCAGAGTTACAATTAACACTCGCCCAGAGTATAACTAACACTAGAGGGACTAACACTTTTGAAAGAGTTAACATTATTTAACACTCTGACAGTGTTACTAACAAACTATTAAAATGTAAAAAAAAATTAACACCAGAATGAATGATGAGAACACCAAAGTTGATGTTCAAAGTTAACTCAGCAGAAACTCTCATGAATACTGCACCAATGTTCAGGTAAAAAAATAAAATATAAACCTGCAAAACAATATAAGTTGAGAATTATTTTTTAATTGAAGCATTGTAAATCTTTTTCCCTGCACCAAAATGTTTTCACATTCAGTGTTTTCAATACATGTAAAAAACATGTTCTTACAACAGTTAAAACATCATAATGTAAAGGCAAATCAGTGCAAAGGCACACAATACATATTCTTATTTGGTCCATGTGTACTCTTAATGTCATAAGGTTTATAATGCTTACATTTATTAGCTTAAACAACAGCATCCCACTCATTACCATCCACACTGAATGCATGTTAATGCTCACTGAACAAAGTCTTTGCTAATGGCGTTTGGACCTCCTTGGAGAGAGTAGTTTTCAGCACGATGAGATGCAGTTGTATCAATTACAATACAAGAATAGTTAACCCAAACCTGAAAATTATGGCATTATTTATTTATACTCATGTGGTTCCACACCTGTAGGACCTTTTGTCTTCTGAGGACCACAAAAAATATTATATTCTGAATAATCTACAGAAGAAACTGTCATACATGGCATCGGTGGAAAGGCATGAGTGTAAGTAAACAACAGTTCAGGTGAAGAATTTTTTTAAGCGATAATTCACCCAAAAATTAAATAAGTCGTCATTTACTCACCCTTGTGTTGTTCTAATGCCTTATGAGCTTCTTACTTTTTTGGACCACAAAAAAAATATATATAAAGAAATGTCCCAAACGTGCTTGTCCATTTAATGTCAGTATATGGCGATCAACATCAAACTTTTAAAAAAGACGCAAAAGTATCACAGAGTGATCCCATGTTACACGTGCCGTATGTTCCAAGTGTTCTTCAGATTCGATAGGGTCTGGTGAAAAACATTGGTCTCTGTAGACAACTGCGTGTTCATGAGACTCTATTAGCGCAGCAGTTCACTCTGATTTGCCCAGGTAAAGCACAAAAGTTGTGAAAAATCCAGATTAATAAAAACGTGACATGAAATACAACTGATGTGCTTTCTTCTCTGAGGTAAATATATCTGCTGTGTTCGTCGCAACAGGAAGTTATTGCGTTCATCTGTCAACTGTCATTTTGACTGTCATGGCAACCAGAGTTCCAGTCCAGACACAGTGAATAAGATTCAACTCAGTGAACAAAATACATGGATATTTTTTGAGGGGATTTCTAGGCGTTGTTTTTTAATACAGAGATTTTACTGTGTGGGTTACTTTTAAGGTAAGTGACCCACTGGTGAAACCAACCTGGTCTCATGGCATAAACGTACCTGGCTGCATGTTTTAGCAAGACCGTTTTTACGTACCTTACTGCACGTTTCGCCGCAGTTTCAAAGAGAAATGTCCACTGAGTGGCACTAAAACACGGGTTCAGTACATAAACTCTGGCACGTTTTTATTACGTTGATATAGGTACGTATTGCTGTGTTTTTATTACGTTGCTTCAGGTACATAAAAGGCGTCGGAGTTTTACTGCCTCTAGTGTTCATTTATTTTGGAAACGGCAGTGATATGTACTTATTGGTATGTATTTCGCGTCTCGCTAAAAAGTGCTCCCAGGTACATTTATGCCATAAGACCAGGTAGGGTGAAACAAATTAGAAGACTGTGATCATGTGGATTACAGTATGGACTGTATTTTTACTGTAATTATTGAAAATGTTTTGAAAATAATATTGGGTACATTAAATCTGCATGAAAAAATACCTATGGAAATAGAAAGGCATATGTCTATATAATTGTTGGGAAATAATGCGTGATTGCATGATTGAAACTTTACAACCAACTCTAATAAAGTGACACATACAGTAATGATTATTTGTAGCACAACCCTTGGATAAGAGCAAGGTTTACCAGGAGGGACAGATTAGGGTTAGCTGTAGTTGAGGTAGACTTTTGACTGTCTAAATAAAGTTACACTAGCCAAGAACCACCACTTTAATGAATAGGGGCCATCTGCTGATGGACATGCAAACTGACTGTTTTTTTTTTTTTTTTTTTTTTTTTTAACGTTTAGAGGCAGGTAAATTTGAAATCAGTGAAACTGTATTAATTAACTGAAGAGCAATGGAGTGCTAAACTCGTTCAAAAAAATGACACAGATGTATCCTTTAGAAGTTGTACAAACAACACAGAATTAATTTGTTGCATTTATATAGCGCTTTTCTAGACACTTAAAGCGCTTTACGCTTTATGTGAAGGGGGATGTCCTCATCCGCCACCAGTGTGCAGCATCCACCTGGCATCCACCTGGATGCCTACAGAAGACATTAGTGGAAAATGTTTGCACACTTGCTTGTTGTCACACTTGCTTGACCATTCAGCCCCCAATGGTGATTTCACACATTTATTATGTCAGATTCCAGCTGGTACACAGTATTTCACACCTTGCAAAGTTCAAAATAAACATCCAAATCTTTTAAAAACTGTTGAAATAAAAATAAAAATAATGTGCTACTTAAAATGTATTTTAAACCAGATAGTCTTGTCCATTGATGCTGATTGGTCAATACCTGTTTTATTTACGATAAAGCTTCATGACTGCTTTACCGGACAGATCTGTGTATCACTCTGCAGCACCCTTAGCAACCCCCCTCAGCAAAAAATATTCCATATACTATCAAAACTGTTCCATGTCTTATGTATTTCATCAAAATAACTGTTTATTGTTTATGTAATGATGTATGAGCGACCCCTGTAAGTGTTGTGTTGCGTCATTCACTTTTAAATTTGAGACCATGCCCTTCCTGCTGTTAAAGAAAGTCTTCTCATATGGGAGATGCATTGATTTGTGGATGTGTGTGTGTGTGGAAGCCCACACAGCCTCTGAATTGCAGAGGGAATATCATTTAAAAATTGATTTTTCTTGAATGATATTGTATGTTCATTGAATTTAATAACGCTTCTTATTAGGCAGATTACAACATGCTGTTAACCGGTCTAAAAAAAAGTAAGACAAATATTTTCTCATGTTGAGAGATAAGGAGATGTATGTATGTGAAGAAATATATATTGTGTAAAAAAATCAATGTCACAGCGGATGAGAACAGTTCCTAGTATTGGTGGTTCTAAACCACAGTAACTGGGGCTCCAGGCAGGGGAAACTTGTGCTTTTAGGGGGCACACCTTCTTCAGGATTATTTCAATTTGTTTTTCTCTGTCATGTACCACTCTGCAATTTCTAGAAGCTAATAAAATAATTTCAACTCAAATTGTTTCATGTTTATTTATTTGACAAGTAATTTTGTATTGGACTGTGATATTGATCAATACTGATAACACATTTTTAGCATCTAAGCACATCAATATTGATAACATATTTTTAGCTTCTAAGCACTTCTCTGCATCTGTAAACTATATGACACATATGTGTATAACACAAACTAAGTATATCCATAAATCAACTTCATTTGAAAGAGAGTTTATGTTTATGATAATGTGTAACATTATCATGTGTTTATAAGAGATTTATCCTGCGGTTTTTGTGGTTTGTAGATTTGAAGATTTAATAACGGGTCTAATTACGGTAAATGATCAGGTGTACTGTATGTTGTAAATTATCAGATGTAGATGCAAAATACAGTTATAGCGACTTGTGTGCTGAGACTTGAGGCAGTGAATCGCTTTTTGTCTGAGAAAAGTGATTAACAAATTTGACTTTCTAAAAGTAAGCTAATGTGACAGATGTTTTGTTGTGTTACACCAAGTTGTTGGAATTTTTAGTTAAAAAGTCAGTAGAGTCAGATCTTTTATTTAATTACTACCCCAAAACATTGGTAAAAATGACTTTAACCTGTTAACCCGCACCAGGGCGATCTCGCACCGAACGCTCTTTGTTTGCACATGTCATTGTTTAGGAATAGAATAAATGAAACAGGAAAAAGTTAATCTTGACAAACTATATATCATTCTGAAGGTCTAAGCCTCAAGCATCGACGATAGATCGCTGTTTTTCGATGGAAAGCTTATAAGGAATGTATTTGCTAAATTTGTGTAAGCAGTACACATCAAAACATGCATAATAAAAAGCAGTACGTACCATTATCATTGTAATAACGAGTCACAAACGCGTCCACTGCTGAAATCCCGGTTTAGTTAGAAAGATAAGGGTCCACAGAACAACATCCAATAGAGCACTTTTAGTCCAGCGAAACAATAACGTTGTAATATGGATCGATATTCCTTTGTTTACATTTCATTTCTTCGGGAGAGTTATTGTTTGTGTCCGTTATGGAATAAATTACGCTCTAAAACAGCGTCTTGGTAGTAAAAAAACGACACGGTTTTGTAGCATACAGTGTCACAAACAGAAAGACCATCCACTGAAAAAAAAGTCACAGATATGCGGAATATAGTTTATTTGAATTTGGCGCTCTCTCGTGACAGCGCGTGACGCACGCTGTGACGCAGCTGTCATCTGAGGGGGGCGTAACTTAGCGATCGCCTTTTTGCACAAATGACTCTTTTTTTTTTTTTTTTTTTTTTTTTTTTTCTTCAACATTTTTCATATATGTGTGTGTTGTGGGGAATGTGGCTGTATCTATAATTACCATCTGTATTGCGCACATCATCGTGTGATTACCGGCTGTATGACAGGTATCGAATGCTGTCAATGACTGGCTATTATTGACAATATGGCCCATTATTATCATGATTAGAATCTGAATGGAGGCACATCAGCGTGTGATTACCGACTGTATGACCATGTGTGGCAATATCAGTTTATGTCTGGCAATCAGAGTATATACTTGAGTATGTACTACATACAAAGCAATTTTTTTCTATTTTTTTCCCCCTTTTTTATTACTCAAATAATTATTTTTGTATTTTTTAGTGCTAAAATAAATCACTTATATGGTGTCTAAAATTCTGTCTATTATTTTATAATTGAAAAACTATGCAGGAGTATTTATAATGACTAAAATAGTTTGTGTAATTTTCAATACATTTGGTGGTTGTTTTTCCTCAAACAGGGGTGGGGGGTGGGGGGGTGGGGGCTAGAAATATTCTCAGAAAAATGATTGCAGGAATCTCATTTTTCATGGTATCTTCTTCAAATTTGAAATATAAACTCATGAGACACGTGACTTTCAACCCTTTACTTTTCTGGATTGCTCCAGGACTTATTTCATGTATTTGTATATGAAATAAAAAAAACATTCAGTGTGGAAAAACATTTTTCAAGTCACGTCAGTATCTATAACTTTTTATCTTTTTGAGCATTATCAACTCTGGATGATGGATCGTAAAGCCTAGAGTGTCTTCTTTCCAAAGATACCTAAATTGTGTGTGTAGCACACTGTTGTCAGGAACTTTAACCATTTTAATTTAGGTAAGTCATTTTCACCTGTGAGGCACAAAATTGGGGGTGCTGGCTAACAGGTTAAAAAATACCAGCTTTAATGTTGGACGTGTAGAGTGTAAAATGTGCAGTAAGCACTGCAGCTGTAAGAATGCCAGTGCTTTACTGTACACTCTCCTCTCAATCAACTAATGTGCACCTCTTCAGTATTTGATATTGCTCGCTCATACATTCCCCTGTTTTGCGCGCTCTCCCTTCCTGTTAGTTGTTCCTTCAGAAGCAAAAAGCACCCAAAGCTGTCCTCATTAATGATGACTTTATCTGTGTGTGCAGTTTTCAACAGAGGCTGTCACAGTTAAGTTTTAAAGATATTTACATTTACATTTACATTCCTGCCTACACTGTACACACGAAAGACAACACAATAAGCGGTATTGCTATTTTAAGAATATATATCTTTCCCACTTAAAATTTTTGTTTGCATGGCTTTGCTATCTGTTTGTTTGAAATGTAACTGGTTGTTTAGTGTTACTCATCGTATAATATGTACATTGTATCTGACAATGACTTTAAAGTGCCAGATATTATTTGATTATATCTGACCTTTGTCCTTAGCTGTTCATATGAGAGCTGGACAGTATGAAATTAGACAAGTTATCTCAATGATTTTAACAGTTTTCTTTCCTCTGGCTAGGGATGTCACGATACCAAAAATCTAGTAGTCGGTACCAATACCACTAAAAGTACACGATACTCGATGCCAAGTCGATACTACAGGGAAAAAAATAACAATAATACTTAAACATTAACTCCTTTATTTAACATTACAAAAACACTACATTAGTGGCATTTGGTCTTCAAATAACACACACACACACACACACACACACATCCCTATACTCTGAATGCAAGCATTAGTTTAAATTCACTGACATACCGGCAGACCGAAAATATTTTTTTTTAAACCATTAACATAAACAACAGTTATTTAAACCAGTAATATTAGCCAATAATGTGAATAAGGATAATCCGCAGACGGATACACAACGAATGAACAAGCCTGTAAGCTGTCAGACAGTTATGTGTGTGCGTGAACAAGCGCAGTGCTCGTGTATCATGCCCACTGTCCAGTTGGCAGTACTGCAGTTAAATCTATTTGACATAAATAATGAGACAGACAAAGTTGAGTTGTTATTCAAAGCTGAGCCGCTCTAGTAATGACTTTATTACAATAATTTAATCACAGTGTCTTGTAACTTCATGAATATCTTCATTCAGCAATAACCATTCTTGAAGTCTTTTACATGTGATCCAGCAAAAATCAATAAACAGTGTTTTCTGCATAACCAAACCCTTGTCTTGGGTCTTTCTTTATGCTTTCACCTTATATACAGTACATCCTTAAAATATGTTACTGGAATCAATTTAATATTTAGTCCACATAAACTGACATAACCATATCAGACTTTTTCTATATGCTTCATAAGAATTAAGCATTTAACCAAGCGTCCATATAAGCATTAGACATATTAAGCAAAGTATCATTCGTTTGAACTGAATACTTGAGCTAGCTCTATGTAATACAAAATAAACATTTACATTTGATGAGTACAGCAAACATTTTTAACCAATACTGTAATCCTACAAAAGCAAATCATTAGTCATACCCCTTTTTAAACTTTAATACAAAAAAAAAAAAAAAAAGTAACATTAGTATGGGATTTCAGCGTGCTGGAGCATTTTTGTTACATTGAAGTTAATATATAACACATCCAGGCCTTTAACGGCCGTTATGACGAGCGGATACAATCTCCGCTATTAATTAACTCTTAAACCGCACATTACCTCGCTTAACTGGTACATACACTTGAGTAACATCTTATCTTGACATTAAATATACATTGTGACAGGATTTACCCACCTATTTGACAAATAATGAGACGAACAATGTTGTTATTCAAAGTTGAGCCGCTCTAGTAATGACAGTCTCTCGCGGCTCACCGTTACCATAGCAACCCTGGACCACGCACCGTCTCCCCCAAACTGTCCACTAGGATATTTCATCTCACAAGTTAGTTGTAGCGATCATAAAGAAAATCATCAGCAAAGATAGATATAACATGCATAAATACATTAATATAATCAATTGCAAGGAATAAATATACACATCCAACATATTTACATATTAATATACATCCATATGTATTCACACTTGGTTATCTGTGTCTGCCGCTCACAGAAGGTCACTTCAACGTTCCAGTTTTGCTACATGCTCTATGAGCGATGTATTAGTAAGGAAATTAATTTTTCGTGGCCAGAGAAATAATTTTCCTTAGAGTCAATAGACGATTAAAACTGTCCGTACTGCGGACGAACAAATCATTTTATTGTACTATTAATGCTACAGTTAATTCCTGAAGATGAATATATAATTGATAACAACCCGTTATGATTAACTATGTTCATCTCACTTTGAGCTAATTTGCTACAGTGAATTAATGTTGATACATTTTTTTCCCTCAATACTGGAATTTAGTTTTTGTATCATTGTTGTCAACTACAATGTTATTTTCATCATTGGCGTTTTAATAATTTCAGCTCTAAAATGGCACCTGAGAACTCCACTCCAAGGGGGATTATTTCTCTCCCAGAGGAGCAGAGAATTCATTAGAGAGTGTTACACAGGCTGTCATGGAGAAAGACTTATCAGTGACCACCTAACCGATGCCGTAGCTGATACGTAAATCAGGCATCAGGTTCATTCTCAGAATCTTTTTTTATGACTGAAGGCGAGTATAAATGATACCAATACTACTGATGCCTCTTTTGTTTTTGTTTTTTTCCTAATATTTAAACATTGACTATAGCCATAGCCATTGAACATTAATCAATTTTGACATTTAATATACTTTAAAAAATAACAACTTCTAATATAAGTGAACTTACAACAATCATCACATAAACCCATCATAATAAATTAAATTGATTAAAGTTATTAAACACTAAATTCTAAATTAAATATAGATGAATCCTTAAAACTACAAAATTGATTGATTTTCTCTTTTTTTCTTTTGTTCTTTGTTTAACCAACATCACAGTAGCTGGATTATTAGGTTATTTGGCTGCTATTACTTTAAGAGCTGCTGCTGCTGAACATGACATGGATCTGACATGCATACTTGTAGTTTCATTCACACTTTAATATGAAAAGATACAGGCTACAGCGTGTGCCGGCGTATTAGTGCGTGGAGTCGAAAAGCATGCGCTCTGAGCGCAGTATAATGGCTGACAGGACAGGAAAATTAGTTTTTACTGACATATGGCCTGACAACATCTCATCTGACTGCAGTTCACTTAGGGCTGGGCGATATATCTCATGCGATATGCATGCGCATATTGCGTTCATTATCGCAGATGAATCGTCTTCGATAATGAATAATGAACGCGATATTGCGTAGCTTGTCAGTGAACTACGGCTCCGTGTATTAAATGCCGCTCCATTTGAAAACAGGTGATGGAGATTTACCGCTAATCAAGGAACCGGCTTTACTGACGAGATGCGCATGCATATCGCATGAGATATATCGCCCAGCCCTAAGTTCACTGTTGTTCTACTGAAGCTCCCTCGTCACCTTGTGCTCATTTGCAGCATCTGGCGCTGAGGCGAAGTATAGTGTGCGTCTGAAAAGTCTCCCATTTTATGTAGTTGTAAAGATATTCTGCATCCAAATAAACACAATTCTTGTCAAGAAAAAAGACACAGAAGCACCAGTTGTGAGTGGGGTGGCCAACCCTAGCTCGGCCCCTGTGTTAACTGCATTAAATATTTTCAATGCTGTTAAACTGGAAAAATTAATCGCCTGCATTAATGTGCTAATTTTGACAACACTAATAATAATAATAATAATAATAATGCTGTGCAGGAGCAACATTGAAGATTTAGTTTACCCCAAAATTAAAATAGTTAATATTTACCTGATTTTTCCAAAACAATGTTGTTTTGTTTGCTACATATATATTACAATTTTCCGAAGCCATTTGATAACTATATCTGAGGAACAGTCTAAAATTTAATTGCCTATTAAGTTAAAATATTGTGCTTCTTCATTGAAATCTGATGCATTAATGATACATTCGAGAATGTTTTTAATTAAAAGTGGCTCAGCACAATGAACACCTAGACAAAGAAATGTGCACAAAATTAATAATCTCATGTGTATTATCAAAGCAGCAGATTTAAAATTGAGGAAGCAAATGTGATTTGAAAACTAAGAAATCTTCCCCTATGTCATAGCTCCATGCTACCCTCACTTTGAGAACCACTGGTGTAGGTATTTATCCAGCCATGGCTCCATGACTCTAGCTCTCCTCTTGGCTTGGTGGCTGCAATAAAGAACAGAACAGATCACAGAACAGACCAAAACACACATCTGACCCATACAACCTTACTCATAACACCTGCTTGTTTTTAAACCCGGGAACACTGTGTTTTACTAAAAAAAAGAAAAAAGAAAACATAAATAATGTGTTTTTTTTTTTTTTTAAATGATGCACTCACCACCATGGATTCATTGTGTTGGGAAGTTTATAACTTTTTAGAAAAGCTTTCATGTCATTGACATTAAGTAAAATGTCTTATTCACATTGTCAGAGTGCCATACTTTGCCTTTCATCGTCAAGGACAATTTTATTTTTTTCCATTTTTCTGCAATGCTAGAATTAACTGCTTAATGAGTTGTTTATCTGGCTTCTCTCCTACTGTTTTGCAGTGTAGTTATGCAGTTTGTTTACAATCACTGTATGAGTGATTATTCCACCATACCATGTTTTGCTTCAGAGTTTATTGTTTGTATTGGCAGGCCAATATGAGATAGAGAGAGTGAGTGTGTGTGCATAGAAAAGTGTTGCTGACCTTCTGTGAGGTATGGTTAGTGTGTTAGTATGTTAGTAAGTTGAAACCTGTTCTGCACATTGAATACTTCAAGAATTCAAATTATCTCAGATTATTGTAAACCTGAAATATCAGATGGTGTTGGATAGGGATGCACGATATTATCGGACTGATATCGGAATCGGCCGATAAGGGATTTAAATGTAAATATCAGCATTGGCCCGATATGAAAAATTATGCTGATATGTCTTGCCAATAAGAGGAATATGTTAACTCACATGTGCTCAGGGCTCAGTTAACTGAAAATTGAGTGTTTAATCTTATCATTATACATTACTGACACTCTATCCTCCAAGTTGATACTGTTAAGTGCTTTGACACAATCTGTATTGTTAAAAGCGCTATATAAATAAAGGTGACTTGACTTGACTCGGTGTGCTAGTGATTAGATCACGTCAACAGTGTGGCTCATTCTTGAAGCAAAGTTTTGTCTGAATGATGATTAGATTCACTCTTTTGGATCGCTGCATTTAATCTGTGAAAGCACATACAGAATGACCTGTTTGGTGTGTGATAACAGTAATAGCACGTGCAGTGGCAGCCTCCCCCAGGTCCTAATGCCTGTTCGGTAAGGAGTTTTAATCTGTAGGGGGCATTGTTGGCCTACCTCTAATTAAATTAAAAGTAAAATAGCCTAAATAACATTTAGACTGTGTTTCTGATTAAATAAAGCAGTAATTGATGTCATAAAATAATGAGTATGTTTTGATTTAATGGTCAGAAGCTATAGCTTACATGAAAAAAATCACAAACATAACACCTGTAAATTAAATAATTTTATATATTCTGATTTATTCATTGTGTAATATGTTTTATTTTTTA
Source organism: Tor tambroides (assembly GCA_021397915.2). Taxonomy (NCBI): domain Eukaryota; kingdom Metazoa; phylum Chordata; class Actinopteri; order Cypriniformes; family Cyprinidae; genus Tor; species Tor tambroides. The sequence goes on along the minus strand of JAFVLL020037017.1, from coordinate 6,901 downwards.
AACAAATCATAACCTCTAAAAGATTTTCAGAATTTTTACAACTTTTACTTTAGACCATCTACAAATGTTAAATCTTATAATAAAATAAACTATAATAAAAAAAATAAAAAAAACTAACCAAAATTAAAAATATTTTGCTTATAATTTTTGCACAGGAGAGACTTTTTGTTGTTTTCCAGACAAAAGGAAATATATCGGTATCGGCCAAAATGAGTTGAAAAATATCTGCATATCGGATATCGGCAAAATCCAATATTGTGCGTCCCTAGTGTTGGAAGATTTTTACTAGAGGTCGACCGATGTATCAGTTTTGCCAATTAATCGGCACAGATAGTTGATTGCTAGAACTATCGGCTGTCTGCAAAAATCCATGGCGATAGTTTTCCAGGTTGCATCCATTGCTGGAGTGGCTGCTGAGAAGGGTCTGCTGTCATTATACAGTGCGAAAGTGGCCTCTAGAGGCGGAAGTCACTGACACCTTGTGTTTGTTTTGACATGTTGTTAATGTACATGACTTCACCCTAGGCTGTAAAATTGTGTATTGAGCATTTTTCAGTGAACTTTTTGTCTTTGTGTGGCTCTAATAAAGTCTGTATGCTTCATATAGAGAGCTGTAATATAGATCAAACTTTCTCTTTCCGTTTGCTCTGTTTTTTTTAAACACCGAACTCATTTATGCCATATTGTTCATTCCTGAAGTAAACTTCCTGAAAAAACTGTTTTCGACCGCCGCTCCAGTTGACGTGTCCGGTGTATGTTACCTGTGAGTTGTCTGCGGAGCGCTGTGCTTTGCCTGTTGTGTAACTAACATATTTTGTTATTTTGATTAGATAATCATCAAGCGTTCTAAAACAGAAGCAAATAAAGTGTGAGAGAACACATGCAATATCTTTATGTAATATCAATGCTATGGCCGTTGTGTAGATATTTAAAGATGGCCATCTTTTAGCATGACTATTGAAATGAAATGGTAACACTTTACAATAAGAGCCCATTTGTAACATTAAGATAAATGAAAGCTGTAGAAGTATTGTTCCTTGTTAGAGTGTGTAAATTTCAACACTACTATTACTAATACATTTTTACATTTTAAAGTTTCTTCTGTTAACATTAGTTAATAAGCTATGAACTAAATTGAATGATCAATATAATAATTAATATTAATATATTGATTCATTTACAAAGTATGGTTCAGTATTGTTACAGTACTGTACAGTAGTTTTTTTTTTTAATAGTAAAGCACTGTAAAATCAGTAAAATCAGTCGACCTCTAATTTTTACATTAGTTGTATAAGATATTCCCCTGTGAAACCAGCATTATAGTCCTAATGTATTCTTGAATTCTGGAAATATATGATGCAATAAATCATCCAGCATATGATGTGTACCATAGGTTCCTCTTTAAACGCCACATAATGTTTTACCTGTTGTGGAAGATGCATCAGACTACAGCAATCTGGCATTCTTTACCCAGAATTTACAGCATCTTTCCACCACTGTAATCCAGACATCTGAACGGGCTCTTTTAATGCCAGTAGTTTGCTTGAGTACACAATTCTGTATTTATTTACATATTTTATCTGTCAGTATAACCCATAATCATAGTTTTTGTTAGGGAGCTCCCTCTGCTACTAGGTCATATTTTTGATGGAGAAATTATAGAAATGATCATTTCTTAATGTGATGTATAATGTGACTACAAATAAACAGAAACAGATGCGACTGAATAAGTGTGTCCTCTTTCTTTTGTGAAATAATGGTAAATACCACTTTTTTTCAGTTTTGACAAATAATCCATTATGATTGATATTTTACCAGTTTTACAATAATAAGTGACACGTATGTCTTGTTATTGTAAAACTGGTAAAACTGATGCTTTTGGATTTAAGTAAACAACAAAACATGCAAACAAACGGCCACTTTTATCACGTTCATTTTGTGATCTCATGATTTTTTTTTTTGATTAGTTTTCTGATAACTTCTCTTTGTTGGTGAAATGATGTGGTTGTGAGACATTGTTCCAGACAGGCATGTAAAGGGCGGGTTTTAGTGAAGCGCTGCGGAGCTTCTGGCCCGACGGTGGAAACGCAGTGTGATTTTGGGCTCTGTGCTACAGGTCCGAGGCTATTAGCCCCACCCGGCCTGTTGAAAGCACTGGCTCGCACTGGCCCGTCAGTGGAAAAGCGGCTAATGAAAGTAATTTAATTTAAAGGTGCATGGTGCACCACTATACCAGTGCAGATAGTGTCTGGTTACACAGAATGAAGGGTGTTTAAATAAGATTTAGACTTTAACTTGGTTTCCAAAATGGCTTTTCCATGTAACAGTGGTTATTTTAAAAGTGGAAATGATGTCAAGGAATAGTGTTTCTCTCTGTCATTGCTGACACAACTGCTGAGTAATGAAGACCACAAAGTACTGTTTCTCTTCTGAACAGCTGACCACTCCTAAGTGTTTAGGAAAAGTCATCATCTGTGTTCGTGGTTTAGTGTGGTAGAGCAGTGAAGATTTTGGTCTTAGTGTGAATACTCTGGCTTTATTGTATAATACCAATAACTAGACTCTGAAATTGGCAAACTTTTCTCCCTTTTTCTGCACTTTTTTTGTGGGAAAAAATAGTAATTTATAAATAAGTATCTCAGTCTTAAATGGCACACCAGTGGAACATGTACTAAAGTTGTAATTCACCTAAAAGGGATAATTCATCCAAAATTGATGTAAATGACTCAACCTCATGTCATTCCAAACCAACAGAACTTTCCTTCATCTTCAAAACACAAATTAAAATGTTTAATGAAACTTGAGAGATTTCGGTCCATGCACTGTCTCCATTTGACCAAAACTTTCAAACTCTAAAAAGGTAATACAGATCTATGAATCAAGCTGTATAAACCAAGTCTTCTAAAGAGAGACACAATTGCAAAATTAAGGACAGAATTAAATAATATTTTCTTTTAGAGACATAATCAATACCTGTATATTACACTTTGTTCTCAGGGGTTATATCTGTTCAAATCTATTTAAAATTAGAATTTAGAAATGGCTGAGAGAAGGGGCTGAATAGTTCTCTCTCTCTTTCTGTCTTTGTGGAATATTCTCTTCTTAGAAATAAAAAGATCAACAGGCTCATTGAAAATATGTGCCTTTATATACATTTCTGCTAAACTGGTAAGACGCACCTATATGTACGAATCACTGCAGTAGAACTCCGACAACTTTTATTCCTTTTCACACAAAGTATGATTTACAGGTACAGTGTTTTGATTTATAAAGGCTAATTTTCACACAATTGCTTGCAGAATATTATGTTATGACAATTTTAACATTCTGCACGATTTGAAAACTGATACTTTTAAATGTTGTTTTCACATATACAGCTTCATATGCATGAGTTTTATAATTCAGTAGGTTTGCTCGGTTGCTCACGCGATACGGCGTTGCATTCGAGAGATGAAGAGCTCCGATACAAACCCCGTGAAACTACGGTTCAACAAAACAGCTCAAATCCGCACGAGGAAGTTAAAATGGCACAGCTGCATCAACAAAAGCATTTTTATATCACTTTTGCATTTGTTAACACTGTTGGGTAGGTTTAGGGTTGGGGATATTTCCAGCACTTTAGAGCATTAACCTTTACCTCAAGCAGCGTAATAAAACGTAGAAATACATGCCTGTACCAACGTAATAAAAATGTGCCATGGTCACATATTAAACGTGTTTTAGCGCCACTCTCTGGACATTTCACTTTGAAACTGCTACAAAACGTGCAGTAAGGTACGCAATAACGGTGTTGCAGAAATGTATTTAGAGGCATGTATTTCCAGTGAGCCTGGTTGAAAAAGATATATGTACGTTACATAAACTCTGCCACAGATCTGTCTTATACTCATTAGATGCTTTAGACACTGTTAAGACCTTGAGGCATCAATTATGGCTCGTTTCCACCGAGCAGTACGGGTCAGTACGGTATGGTACGATTCGGGACGGAACACCCTGATCCAGCTTGCGTTTCCACTGCCAACAGAACCCTTACTTGATAGGCGTGGTGTATGCCGGAAAGTAGCGATCGACAATAAAGCGCGACAATAAGCTCAACTCTGCCTCGTTTTGTTAAATGTCAGTTTTAATGAACAATAATAGCCATTATAAAAGTATATGTACAAAGTATAAGAGGCTTATATAAGAGGAAATAAAGACAAAAGCAAACAGTCAGTCAAACGTACAAAGTCAGAGCTGTACAATGGTAAAGTTCAAAATAAATATATAAAATTAAACATAACTTTTGTGCTCAGCCAAAACGATATGACCAGGAACAAATAACAGATTCATGAGACCACGAATGTCTGTTAAATATACCCAAAACAAATTGTATCTCATGTTTAATCACTACAGAGACATCAGAGCCAGCGGCAAATGTCAGAAGGACTAGCCGTGCGTAAGGCTGCTCTATGCAGATACATGAGCACTGAGCGCCCGGTGATCGTGTGGCGCTCCGAAATTGGCATAGCAAATTTTCCATATAGGCGCTATCTTTATAAATAAACCGCATATTTGAGTTTTAAACAACTACATTCTCACCTGAAGAACTCACGATAACAGTAATATTTTGAAAATTACGCAGGTTTTTGGGCAATGACGTTTCACAAGTCCACAAGAACAGACAAGAACGTATATTGAGAAACGGCTATTGTCTGTGTGAATATATAAAATCATAAAATAGCGACACGAGTGAGCTTTATCCCCTTCAACCAATCAACTTCTGCAGTGAGTTTAGCTCCACCCTTTTGGTACCCTTTGCTGTGCTAGGTACCCCAATGGAAGGGTACCAAAAAAGTGGTACGGTACAGTTCGCTATTTTGGTACCATTCACAACTTCTGACAATGGAAACGGAAATAATTGCATACCGTACTGAACCGTACCGCTATCCCCTAGGGATTTGGTTGATTGCTCTATTACACAGGAAGCTTGCTTAGATTGTTTTTTGCCTAAAAAAATTATTGTACAAGTATTCAATTAGTAGCTTCACTGATTCCTGATAGCTGTTCAGTAAGATGATTAATGTCAATCCCTTTCTTCCTCTCTCTCCCTCTGTGTCCATCTATCTGTCTCTGTTTAGCCAATGGAGTCATCCTCACTGGGGAATTCAATCAATGAGCTGCCAACCACATGCTCATGCGAATCGCCTGTGAGACTAGGAGAAACTGCATTATTAAACCAGATAGACACCATTGTGGGTTGGGAGTTTGTTTTAGAATTGCACATAGGCCTATGCTATTGTTATTATTTATTAGTAGTAGTAGTAGACAATCAATAAACAATTAAACCTGCACATTTGTAAAATGATTAAAATGGTGATAATTTTTAGTAATGTTGATAATATTGATGTGTGGTTTTAAAAGCTTCTAATTTATGGAACCGGTGTTGTATCTTTTTCTACTCATTAGTGATGTTTGTCAAAGTTTTGCAAGGTTTAACCTTCTCCATAGCACTTTAAAATAGAATATTCTGTGTAGAATTCAAATGGGTTAGATACATTTAGATATATTTAGTCCCAGTTTGCTTAGCACTCACACTGTCATTTTTAATGCCACACATAAAGATACAAAACAAAAGGCATAGGGACATTGACAACCTAAATGGACAGCTTTTATAATGCCTTTTTTGCAGACTTACCCAACTTCTAAAATAATGCTGTGTTCTGGGCTAAATGCACTTGTATATGTGTACATATTGTCCATGTTTTACTAGCTTATGACTCACAAAGAACTTATAAGATGTGTTAAGGAGTCACAACAGATGGCAATTCCTATGCCTGCACTGTCCTGTTATGGGCAACACAGTTCCTATGACAAGAAGAACCAGGTATACTTGAGCATTTAGTCCTTTTTAAGGTCACGTCTTGTGACATCGTCCTGTTTTCAGTTTATTTAAATGTCCTTGGTCTGTGTTGCATTCATATATCAGTTGAACAACAAGAGTTTATTTGGAAGCTTGTTTGGTGCCCACCCAGGTTCAGATGTCAGTTTTGACACTTCAAATATTCAGACAGAGAAGTAGTACCAGAGTTATTTTTAATTGAACCAAACCTGTCAGATGTAAATACCCTTAGGAAAAATTAAAGGTTGGTGGGGGCATCTACCTCAACCTTTCTCTCTTATTGTATAGTTTTTTTTCTTCACTTTAAAAATTATTCTTAGCCTTTCAGAAATGCTCTACTTAAAATATTAGTGAAAGGATAGAGTAAATATTAGCTTAGGTAAGCAGTGTTGTCATGTATCATTGCCTACAATATTATGCAAGTGGTTTTTCAGCCTGACTATCCACTTAAGTTGTGACATATTAAATACTGTGTCCAGTTATCTATATCCATGTATCTTTGTTAATGAGCACTATTTTTTTTGCACACCATTTAGCTAAACCTTTAAAAAACTCATGGTGTACACTACAATATGAATGGGTTTAGGAGCAGTTTATTCATTAGGGCGACAGGGCGACGCACTACCAGAGTGTGAAACGGAGGGATTTTTTTCTATAACATTCAACCACAGTGTTACGCTAGCTTTCACTGTTCTAGACTGTTCTAGCTCTGGATATATAGTCCAATCAGTGACAAGTCATGTTGACAAGATCAGTGACAAGATCTGATGAATGTGAATCTTAGCATTAGTCTTCTCCACTAGATGTCACCCTGTTATTTACCTTGTGCGATGTTACAAAGATGTTAGAAAGCCTGTCATTCATTCAGTACTTATCATGGCAGAGATAGTGTTGATAAACAAATCGTGTATGTGCGCTCTCTAATAGCCAGTCCCTCCGGGATTTCGCGGGACTTTTTTCTGATTTTTGCGGCCTAAAATGACTGATTTTGCTGCGGCTTTTCTCAAAATTTGCGGTGATATT
>JAFVLL020037016.1:0-29757 GCA_021397915.2 Tor tambroides | reverse complement strand
GCAGACCAGTCAAGTTCTTCCACACTGACTGAATCAATAATTTTCTTTTTGAACCTTGTCTTATACACAGAGGCATTGTCATGTTAGAATAGAAAAGAGTCGTGTCCAAACCGTTGCTATAATATTAGAAGCACACAATTTCCTAGAATATCATTATATGCTTTAACATTAGTAATTTCTGTGAGTACAAATCTTAAAGTAGTCAAACATGTTCATTAGAAGGGGGTGACCCAATACTTTTGGCAATATAGTGTATAACATTTAGGCCAAATATAACATTTCTCCAGTGTTTCCGAGTGTAAATTACAGTTTTATCATTCCCTTTACTTATTCCAATGCTCATTTAATGGTACTTCTCATGAGTTTGACTTTTAATTTAACTAGCTGACACACAGCAACTTCAGATGCTAACTTAGATTGAAATATGTGCTAATATCGCCAGCGCGCTACTACGATAATCCTGATTAGCCTCTTGCTTTGACTTCCTCTCACTGACATAAATTATGGACACAAAACATAACTTTATGTTGGTTTGACTGAAAAATCTTTTGTTACCTGATACTGCCATATGTTTGCAGGACCTCACACATCTAGTCTGCCCCTTCCTCTGTGTTCACATTCCAGCTTCTGTTCTCGTTGACATGTCACAACTCAAATTAGTTTAAAATAAGAATTTAACAGGCACATTCTCAGGAACTGACCGAGTAATCTTGCAGATCAGTAGCACACACATCACCAACTCAAACTAACATATTTTCAAACTTGACTAGTAAAAAGGCACGCACAGTTTGTCATTGGCCAGTTTCGTAAATGACAGTCAGATTAACAATCATGATGAAAGCAACAAGTTGAAACAACCAATGGCAATTGGTTGTCAATTGGTTGGGGAAGTCGTGGCCTAATGGTTAGAGAGTTAGACTTGTAATTAAAAGGTTATGAGTTTGAGTCTTGGGCCGGCAGGAATTGTCGGTGGGGGGAGTGAATGTACAGCACTCTCGCCACTCTCAATACCACGACTGGGGTGCCCTTGAGCAAGGCACCGAACCCCTAATTGCTCCCCGGGCGCTGGAGCAATGGCTGCCCACTGCTCCGGGTGTGTGTGTGTGTGTGTGTGTGTGTGTGTGCATTTGTTCACTACTCGTTGTTGGGTTAAACGCAGAGCACCAATTTCGAGTATGGGTCACCATACTTGACAATATGTCTTTAACTTTCAATAAGGAAAATAAATAAAAATTTTTTTTTTTTTTTAAATGCATTTAGTTTTATTTTTTGGCTGTATTCTCATGACAGTGTATGAATAAAATTGTAAAAATGCATTGTAAACTGTAGGCACACACACAAAAGTGTAAGTCCACACAAAATTTCACTGCTCTTTAAAATGATATCCATGATATATATAATTATAATGATATAATTATTGTTACTAATGATAATAATTATATTGGTACATATACATTTAGATTTTTGAACAGGTGTTTTGATCAAAATATAAAATGCTCATAATGATCATAATAATAATTCAAAGCGCAGATTTTTTGTTGTTGTTGTTGTTGTTTTTTTTAATGTAAATACATAGTAGTTAAGGCACTTAATTTAAAGTGGGACCAAATCTTAAATACTAGATGTGCTACACAATCTTTCATTAGCAGCTATTTTCAGCACACAACTAGATAACATGTCTTTAAATATGTATTTCAAAAAGAGTAAAACTTTGAATACATGTTTTATAGTTTGAATGGTTTACTTTGTTTACTCCCTGACATTTGCATTTGAACAGGACTTTTATTTTGGTGTGGTGTTGTGACGTCATAAGGCTGCGCCGCGCTCCTGCGTCTGTGATTCGGCTGAAGAAAGGTTTGTGTTTAGCTTTCAAAGTTTTTAAGTCAATGCTGCCCGTAAGGTCTATCTTCAAATGATGTAAAATGTCTTAATTATTGTTTAATGTAAGAGTGTAATAATGCCTCATATAACGTTAATGCACATTATTTGTGAGAGTTAAGCGCATCAGCAGCTGAGTAAAAGAAAAGATGCGTCTCATTTCTCTCCCTGCATCGTGAATCAGTTTATAGTGAACAGGAGTCAGTCACTGGCAAATAACGTTAGTAATGAAGAATCTTGTGAAAGGAACATTAGAGCCTTTTCATCTGAATATAGATTACAGTTGCTCTTTCTGTGAAAAAGAAACCTTTACACATTTGTATTTTTCTGTGTTCTTCTCTCTTCTGGCATCAGATGGCACCATTCTAATAATCAAAATTAAATTCAAAGTAGCCCTGAACCAATTAACAGTTAAAAAAAATACAACAACTTTTATATCTCTCGGTGTGCATGGAGCTACTCAAAACCCTATTTTGCCCATTTTCAAACAACCCTTGGAGGGAAAAACACAAAACAGATTCACAAAAGGATTTCACTGAATTAAGAGCTCAAATCACCACATTCTGCCAACACCTCAGGCCTGTTTCATAAAACTAGTTCTGAAGTTTACCAAATAAGCCAGGCTTATTTCAGTTAGTCTGACTTATTGTCAGTTGATTTGGTTTCATAAAGCAGTTTTAACACAGGTCAAGCTCAGTCCACTCTGGCAACTCATATGCTGGGAAACTAACCTGGGGCCGTATGTATAAAGCCGCTCAGAGTAAAATTTTAGTCCTAAGTGTGTCAAAATTCTAAGAATGATGTAATTATAGATTTAGGAACCTTTATGAAATAATCTTATTCTTAAGTGTTAAGATTAGGTCTCAGCTCCTAAATTTATTTAAGAGAGCTGGAGAGGTCTCCTAACCTAGTTAGGAGTGACAGGATGGCAGCAAAGAGGAGGAGACACACACGTTCAAGCAAATATATGACATATTGGAGTTATATGATGATATGGAGTTGATAAAACGATACAAACTTGATAGTCAGTTACAAAAAAGAAAAAGACTTTTTGATCTTGACAAAGTAAGAAATGTAATAACCTCTTCCACTCAACAGGTCAATGCTCTAACTGCAGAAATTACAGTAATTACATTTTTATTTTTTTTTTGGCTGGAAAATTGGAAAAATGCAGCAATGCACCGGTGATGACACTGTAAGCAGGGTCTTAAATATTGTGGCACTAACCCCAACAAACACAACAGTGGCCAAATGTGATGTGTGCATTTATTTTATTTTTTATGACCCAACATTTCACTTAAACCATCAAAATACAAAGGAAAAAAAACACTGACCAGTGTTGCCAACTGCTTTCAGTTGAAAGTAGTTAAAACTGGTCACTTATTGTTGCTAGATGACCTCATAAAGGTGAGTTCACTGATCTACAGTATATTTATATTTAAACAGATCAGTGAACTCACCTTTATGACGTCTGTGAGAGTCTCAGGATGTAGATAAGAAGTCACTAAACTTGTGACACAATCACTAAATTGGCAACATTGGCACATTGACTACAACATAAGTTATTAACATTTCATTGGTCCTTTTGAAAAACTGTACCGAGAGTATGCTTACAAAATCTTGCACATTTTTTTTTTTTTTTAATTAAGAATGAAGATGTCAAATTTTCTAGGGCAGATATCACTTTTTGTCACTACTATATGACAGTTTATTGACTTTCCAACTGACCGCCAAACCATGCTGCAAAAACAAGACACTTTTATGAGGATTGTGGGCTTTCCTGGAGTTTTTGGAGCTGTTGATGTTACTCATGTTCACATCATTGCTCCAGCTGTAAATAAGGAGTCATACCAATAGAAAACAAAGCATCAGTAATAATTTGTGATAATTTTGCAAAGCATTTAAAAAAATACATTTAAATATTAAAATATTTCAGTGTCTTAATGAAATGATTTTATTGTAGTTACATGAAATGATTGGTGTTGTGCTGCTGTGACTTCACATGAGCAGGCTCACTATTGGCTGATTCAGAGGTCGAGGTCAGCCATTTTGTGTTGACATCATTGTAGTCCTTAGTTCACAACACTTAAGTGTCACCTCAGTCAACACATAAGAATCAGTCTTAGACTTTACTGAAAGTTGCTTTGAGCTTCTTGAAAAAGTCTCCTCTTAGAAAAGTCCTACTTTTTACTAAGAATTTTTTGACACTTCAGTCAAAGCTTAAGACTATTCTTAAGATCATTTCTGAGAAGTTTTATACATACGGGCCCAGGTCCGGATCAGGCTAACTCTTAGGCTAAGCTGAGCTGCTCTAACACTGACCAATAGGAACGCATCGATATTAAACTGACTCTCTCACATACAATTATTTGACTTTATTATCAGTCCAAAAATAAAAGTATACAGAAAATGCAACTTATAAATCAAATAAATAAAAATATAGGCTACAACCTGTATTTAATGTATTTGCCCAAGATTTAATGACATTGAGTGCGTTTACATGGACCCTCTTAATGCGATTATGATGAGATTTTGGCAATATTGCGATTAAACTTTACCTCATGTAAACGCGATACTTCGATCTAAATAATGCGATTAAGCTCATAATTACAGCAAGCATAATCGTATTAAGCGTACGCCGATTTTAATCAAAATATACAGGCATGTAAACACCTTAATCGCAGTATTGCCGCTCTGACCAAAGTGTGCATGCGCTCGTGACATACATGAATGACGTGACGCTCACCTGTAATAATACGGAGATTAGAAACGATGGCGGGGAAAAAAGCATCGCATTTCTGGGGAAAACACAACCACCAGTCTCTGTTCCTCATCCAGAAACAGCGAGTAGAGCGCGACTGCAGTGTATAGGCTAACGAATTACATTTCTACGGTGCCGAAAAAGCGTGGAATACAACTAGGGCTGGACGATATGGCCAAAATTTATATCACCATATATTTCCTAATTTCTGTCGAGACGATATAATTCTGATATCGATATGAACACTATTAAAAAAAGCCTCATAAAAAATTGCCAAGAATGCCCACAACAGACGTCCGTACAAACTTATGAAAAATGAATTTGCCAAGTCATGAGCTCCTCCTATAAAACTATATAATATATATTTTTTAAAATATTAATGTGAATTAATGTTCACCTTTTATTTATATTTAGCCTTCATACAAACAAGAAATGTGAAATCACTGTCAAATAAACATCTCAGACTCATCTTGTTAATATTAATATCTTTAACTTCAAACTATAGGCTAACATACACTACCAGTCAAACGTTTTTGAACGGTAAGATTTTTGGTTTTTTAAAGAATTCTTTTCTGTTCACCAAGCCTGCATTTATTTGATCCAAAATACAGCAAAAACAGTAACATTTTGAAATATTTTTACCATTTAAAATAGATGCTTTCTATTTGAAAATATTTTAAAATGCAAGTTATTCCTATGATTTCAAAGCTGAATTTTTGTGATTTCAGAATTTTTTTAGCATCATTACTCCAGTCACATGATCCTTCAGAAATCATTCTAATATTCCTGCTGCTCAAAAAACATTTATTATTATGTTGAAAACAGCAGAGTAGAATTTGTTCAGGTTTCTTTGATGAATAGAAAGTTCAGAAGAACAGCATCTATCTGAAATAGAAATCTTTTGTAACATTATAAATGTTTTGATCAATTTAAAGTATCCTTGCTAAATAAAAGTATTCATTTCTATGATTTCCTTCCCTTTCAAAAAAAAAAAAATAATAATACTGACTCCAAGTGAGTTGCTGCAGAAAAAAAATTGAGCAATAACAAAAACATGTTGCTGGAGACGGGCTAATTATTGGAAATGCAATCTGATTCTCTGCCAGTAGGAGGCGCTTTGAGAGCGGTAGAACTAGCGGTTTCCCCGGTAATAGCTGTAATCAAAGCAGCTCCGCTCATGAAAGCTACTTTATCAGATAAAATGAAAATGCCATCAAAACTATTCTGAAGACAGTCGGTTCCCTTCAGAGATACATTCATATAAATGACTCGCGCCGCGTTTTGATTTTGAAACATGCTGTTCTCATGTTTATTCAACGAAGTCAAACGCCACAAATAAATCAAAGTATGGGAAACACTGGTAATGTATATAAAAATATCGGAAATGTGTTTAAAAATCATATCACCTTTATTGAAAAAATATATATCGCGATACGCCTTGATATTGAATTATTGTCCAGCCCTAAATACAACCATACACAAGTGTTTTGCATTAGACGTAAATAAATTAAAACAGCGGCCAGTAACACGCTTTTTCTGAGTCCATCATTTGTGCTGTGCAGTGGGGTATGTGAATAATGGCAGTAAAAAAAAATAACCACAATTCTTAGCGAATAATAAGAATAATGGAAATTGCATGTAAACGGGAGTAAGAGCTTTGCTCTTGACATGTAAACATCAAAATGCGATTAAGTCCTTACTCTGATTATTGGAAATAAACGCATTATTCGTGCCCATGTAAACGTAGTCATTGTTTTAAGATATATGAAAACATGTTAACATGGTTGCTACTTGAGCATTCAGTTGATCAGCAGTTTCTATTCATGCACCCTTTCTCTCGGGTTTTATGACAGCTGTACCTTTTTATGGTTAAAACATTATCAAAAATTGCTCTTTAAAGCATTAAAAAATACAAAGTTCACTAAATTAAAAATGAATATAAATAATAGAAAACAGACTACATTTCAGCTGATAAGAGGAATACACCTCAGCTCATTTGAGCTAGTAATTATGGCTGTATTAGCTAGCTTACATTTGATTTAGAAGTTACTGCTATCATAAAAATACACTTATATGTAGGTTTAAAATTGTACGTGTCACATTTAATGTCCAACAACAAATATTTTGGCAAAATGTAGGTTTTCCTCAGAATTATCAATCACTCGTGTAAGCCTCGCCCACTCCTGACAGCAAAATGGATATATTTGCACGACTTTCTAACATTTACAGATGAAGAATATAACTGTTACCGTTTTGCTCTGAGGAAAACACATCTCAAATGAGTTAAACAGCACAAATATATTCGCTGTTTCCATGGTGAATCGAATTGATCGACATTAAGGGCTGCTTAAAAATAAGCGAGCAGATCAAATTATCTTGACTCATTGAACCTGGATCGAATTAGTGAGATTGCTTGGACTTAAATGGTCGTTTATGGAACCGCTTTAGCCCCGATTGATTTGTTAGGTTATTTCAAGTCAGGTTTTGGACTTTAATACCCACTTTTCTTAGCGTCTTTTAAGAAACAGGCCTCTGCAGCTAATAACTGTTAATAAAGTCATTAAAGTGCAATCTAATAGATTTAATCTATAGATTTAGAACCTAAACAAATGCATATGAAGTGCCTGTTTTGTTTTTTTTCTTTCTTGGAATATCAGCTCATTTAAGGCCATTAACTCTCACTCTGACTCTGATTCCCTTAGCAGTGCACTGACTACTGAACTAGGAAGCTGATTTAATTAGAGATTTTCTTTCTGTTCATTCACACTATTATAGAGATGTCGTTTATTAAAGAGGAGAGTGAAGACAGGAAGATTGAAGAAGTATTCAGAGTGAAACAAGAAGATACTGAGGAACAAACAGGTTGGTTTTCATTATTAAAATGTCAGTCTCTACAGAAAGAAATGGTATTTTTTAAGAATGTCATGTTTCCTAATTTAAGTGCTTTTGTTTGACATGGAGCCTTCATGTTGAGACATGTTGAGATCACATGACCAGACAAATACTAATGCAGCCATATTGCGCCAGAACGCCCACCACACACCAACTTACTGGTGGAGAGGAGACAGAAAGACAAAGCCAATCAGTAGATATGGGGACTGTTAGGAGGCCATGATGGTCAGAGGCCAATGGGCGAATTTGGCCAGGATGCCGAGGTCACACACCTTCTCTTTTCGAAGGACATCCTGGGATTTTTAATGACCGCAGAGAGTCAGGACCTCGGTTTAACGTCTCATCTGAAGGACGGTGCTTTTTGACAGTATAGTGTCCCCATCAATATACTGGGGCGTTAGGACCCACACAGACTGCAGGGTGAGCACCCCCTGCTGGCCTCACTAACACCTCTTCCAGCAGCAACCTAGCTTTCCCAGGAGGTCTCTCATCCAGGTACTGACCAGGCTCAACCCTGCTTAGCTTCAGTGGGCAACCGGTCTTGGGCTGCAGGGTGATATGGCTACTTCCATTCGTTATTATGTCATGCATGAAATAAAAATAAATAACTTAAATGATAGTACATAGGAACCTCACTGTTAACTGCCCAATATCAACTCTGAACTGAAAACAATGTCAATCATTCATTCACTTAAAGCAGGAGTGTCAAACATACGGCCCACAAAGGCATCCAATCCGGCCCGCGGGATGATTTGAACAATATAAAATAATAAATAAAACATTATTTTGAAAAATTAAATAAAACGTTTATTCACTACAATATTTCATTTTTAAGTTAAAGCGGAACAAATGTCTTAGTTATTTGCGTAGAATGTTACGCCTCGGGAGTCGGGACACCTAACGTTACACACGCACGTTTTAAAAGGCGGCGCCAGAATCTTGAGCAGTACGATGATAATATGATGATAGCTGCGTTGTAACTAGGGTGACCACCTGGCAATAGATTTTGCGGGACATTGATGTGATTTTGCGGGACATGTGTGAGACAGATACATTTACTACTGTTATGCTATGTAAATACTGATTCGTTGTCATATGCGCTTATTTATGTTTCTGAGCGCGCACATGTAAAAGCGCATCCGTTTTGTGTGAGAGTGAAGAGAATCCACCTGTGAGAGAAGAGATTTGTGCTCGCGCATTTTGATGTGGCCTCGCATTACAATAATGCGCTCTGGACATTTGTCATTAAAATAAGGCCACAGAAACCGCCTCAAACGAACTATTAAAATAAGAAAAAAGTCGTGCCTGAAAGCTGCACCGATTTTTTTTTAATTGGTTAAAATGAATGGATAATATCATGTTTTTCCGTGTATGCTCGACCATTTCCGTCGGTGGTGCTCGCTTGATGAGGTTTGCACATCCTTTGCGCTAAAACTATGCCGCAAAAAGAATAAATAAACTTAAAAAAAAAAAAAAAAGGGGGCAAAAGAAGTATGTACGTTTTCTTAATATGATAATTAAAAACCAACAGACTGATGAAAACGACATTTCTTCAGTATGCGACGCAAGGGACAAGGGGTGAAAATGCGACGTTATGGGACAAGTGGGTGTACAACGCAAAGCGGGACCTGAAGAATTGATGCTTGTTTGGAAAGTTAAACATGTCTAGAATAAAAAAAAATGACCTGGAAGTGTGGACAGGCTATTTGAGGAGAAATTGAAAGAAAGGTTCTGTGATCTCAACGCAGAGAGGTAACGTTATGTTTAATCACAACCCGCTAAGGTAAAAATGTAATATTAAATGACACTGCGCTGCACTGGACAGCTTAGCTTGGAAAGTAAATGAGCTAGGCTGTGCGATATTTATCTTGTAGGCTACTACTGAACTGTTGTTTTAATGGTGTATGAAAGGACATTTTGTAACTTTGCAAGTGCACTGGTCTTTGCAAGTTTCTGTGCGGCCGATGAAGGCAATCAGAATACAGTTATAATATAATCAAGATGATGAGGCAAAATGCCCTAAAGAGTCTTTAACATTTATGTCATGATTGTTATGACGCAACTGATAACAAGTGTTGCTTTCCTGAATGTCAGCGCGATCGCAAATTAATTGATTGTAGGCTATACAACAGCTCAACAAACAAGATGCTAGTATTAAGCTTGTTACGTTTTAGTCACAATGCTGTCTGTTTATCTCTGTCTCGGCAATGAAAATTTTTAACAAAGCCAGAGTAAGACCAATTTTTCGTCTCTGAGCAGCAATGCATATTTTGTTACTGAATGAATCTGTCTTTCTGATCAAATCATTTGAGTCAATGATTCAGTGGCCATTAGACAATCCCTGCGTCCCAATGTGCATACTATCCACCATATCTGCCCTAAATAGTATTGAAAATTATTAATATCACATAGAATTTAAGATGGATATAGTATGCACATTGGGACGCAGGCAATCACTAGCTTCATTTCTAAACGAATCAAACGTTTTGAATGAGTCAGTCGATCACTCATTAAGATGGAGAATTGCTGCCACCTACTGGCGGCTTTAGTGTCATATTTATTTATCCATGACAGCCTTAAACAAACCATCTCAAAAACACACTCAGCAAAATATGGTAATTATTAATATTTAAAAAAAAATCAAAATAAAAAATGACATTGTGTCAATATTGCACACCCCTAAAATAACATAGCATCATTTTTGAAAAAAGGTTTCCTAGATTTTTTTGTAAATTATATTGTAGTATGTATGGTTAATATTATTTGTAATTGTGAGCAAACTAGGGTTTAACAAAAGGTAATTCGGCCCACACAAGGGGACATTTTCTTCGATCCGGCCCTCAAGCTAAAATGAGTTTGACACCCCTGACTTAAAGGGTTAGTTCACCCCAAAATGAAAATTCTGTCATTAATTACTCACTCTCATGTCGTTTCAAACCCGTAAGACCTTCGTTCATTTTCAGAACACAAATTAAGATATTTTTGATGAAATATGAGAATGTGAAAGTCATTTTTTTTTCTTTGCACTCAAAAAGTATTCTCGTAGCTTCGCAAAACTGAAGTTGCGCCACTGATGTCACATGGACTGTTTTACCGATGTCCTTGCTACGTTTCTGGACCTGGGAACATTAAAGTTGCGGTGCTGTCTATGGAGGGTCAGAGAGCTCTCAAATTTCATCAAAAATATCTTAATTTGTGTTGCGAAGATGAACGGAGGTCTTACGGGTTTGGAACGACATGAGGGTGAGTAATTAATGACTGAAATTTCATTTTGGGGTGAACTAACCCTTTAACTATGCAAGTAGCAAAAAAAAAAAAAGACTGATTTGATGTCAAGAAGTAATTTTTGTCTTCTCATCCTCAAAAAAATCCTTAGTTTTCACTGTATAAATTAATAATAGATTAATCTTTATTAAAGCTGTTGTTTGATTAACATTAAGGTCGCAGACAGCAGAAGGTTTTTATAGGCTTTCTAGTCTGCTGTTTCACCCCTACAGGTGAGTGAACAATGCAAATCAAGGAAGAGATTTTATTTCGCTGTTCAATTATTTTGGTGGCCCGACTGGAAAACAGTAGTCCTGGAATGTCGGGCTAGCGATTTTTTTTTTTTAATATGCTAGTCTCACAAGAACCAACGTTTGTTTACAGGAGCAAAGGAAGCAAAGAGTTTGTTCTTTAGCAAAGGAAAACCTGTCTCCTCTTGGCTTATATCGAAATCCTCCAACATTTTTCTATACTAATCCTCATTTTCTGGACTATTCAATTACTTTCATTTGAGGGTCAGATTATTAAATTGAAAATATGAAGGGGGGGTGTCCCAATCTCTTTTTTCTCAATTTTTCTGTAATTAATTTTGATTAATTGCATATTAATATATTTGTTATCATAATTTCACACTGAACCTCCACATTAATGTAGAAACAACAAAGTTGGTATATTTTAAATACGGTTTAATGGCATCTTTTTACTAGGTACATCATTATAGTATAATTGAAAGCCATTGTTTTTAACACTTACTAGGCTATGAAAAATGACAACTTTTAATTTAAGTGAACGTAAAACATTCTTCACCTAAACTATAATTTGTATATGTATAAACTATAAAATGAATATAAATTAATATTTATTCAAATGACAAAAGTTAATCAGCGACTAGAGCAGTGGAGTGATTTTTCCTTTTTCTTTTGTTCTTTGATTTCCATCAATGACAGACTTCACTTTAAAAGCAGCACTGTCTCTTTGAAACCTGATGCACACGACGCAGATCTGACACGCATTCGGTTTCTCCCAACATTCTCCCAACTCTTTATGGTCATTTAGGACTTTATGAGGTAACTCGCCATAACCGCACATTTTGACATAGTGTGCATTTTTGTCCGCTGAAGCGGCTCAGCAGCGCATGTGGACAGTCGAACGCACAGCCTTTCAAATTGTACGGCTTTTGATAATCATCTTCGTCCAGTCTCTGCGCTAGTCCGCTATCATATCTTGCTAGAAGATAAGACTGCTAACACTGTCATTATACTCATTTAAACTAGAGTTACAGATATCTCTTAACCCCCTCACATGAGCATTTGCCAGTGCTGCCATCTATTGATTTTGCAGTCTCCATTAGATTGTGGTTGTTGAGCGTCTTGTCTTTTTCGGCTGTGAAACAACGGACCGCGCCAGTGTTGCCACCTCATGGACAAACTAATTAGTGCAAAAACAATTCGAGGTGTGTGTGCGACCTGCGCGTACTCTTCCCCCACGCCAGATGAAGATGATTGGTGGGCCAGACTGGGCCTGCGGGCTGCCAATTGAATAGCCCTGATTTAATTCATGACCAGTGGTTTGTTATGCTCTTTCCTCTGTGCTTCCGTATTCGTCACTTTTCACCGGAGCTTATACTACATCATCTGCCCAGAACAGCGTTCTATTGTGAACTCGCGTACAACAGTTAGCAAAAGCTAGAGATTATAGCTTATAAAACTTAAAATATTTATATTTTTCTTACAAAATTACATCAGTTCACTACAGCAGGCCTTTATTCACTCCCTGAAGACGTGTTCGGCACTTTTTATTATGGATGGATGCGCATTATTGGACTCCTTTTGGACTATTGAAAAATATAACAGCCAATCGCTGCCATTATAAAGTTTAAAAGAGCCAGGACGTTTTTAAATATAACTCTAATGGATTCGTCTGAAAGAAGAAAGTCATATACACCTAGGTTGGCTTGACAGTGAGTAAATCATGGGGTAATTTTCATTTTTGGGTAAACTATCCCTAAGTTGCTTAATCATGTCCATAAAATTTAATTTAAACAGATATTTAGGGTTCTTAGGGATTTTCAGGCCAAGACATGTCAAATGGTCCTCCGCTAATTTGAATGGCAAACTATCCAGAAACATGGTACTTACATTTTTTTTTTTTTTTTTTGAGAGGGGCATACATTCACTTATATTCTAATTAATTGAATAACCTGAGAGTTTACTAAATGTGTCAATGTAATCTAAAAGTTTAGAATTGGAGATCTCAGGATTTCTAATGCATAGTAACAGATCATCTGCATATAAATTCACTAAGCTCTCATCATTAGCAAATAAAATCCCATGAATGTGAATGTGGCCTTATTTCCACTGCTAGTGGCTCTAGGGCGATGTTAAAAAGAAGGTGGGGATAATGGGTTACCTTGTCGCACTCTCCCATGCAATTCAAAATGACTGAATCTAATACAGTTGGTAAAGATGGATGATGATTAGAAGTCAACCGATATGATTTTTAGAAAATCAGGGCAGCCGATGGCCGATATGATGTCCATTTTTTTTTTGGAAAGGAAAGGAAAGGACGTGACGTGTGGCCAAGTATGGTGACCCATACTTGGAATTTGTGCTCTGCATTTAACCCATCCAAGTGCACACACACACAGCAGTGAGAAGTGAACACACACACAAACACACTGTGAACACACACCCGGAGCAGTGGGCAGCCAATGCTGTGGCGCCCGGGGAGCAGTTGGGGGTTCGGTGCTTTGCTCAAGGGTCTCACTTCAGTCATGGTATTGAGGGTGGAGATTCACTTCCCCCACCTACAATCCCTGCCGGACCTGAGACTCGAACCTGCGACCTTCGGGTTACAAGTCCGACTCTCTATCCATTAGGCCACGACTGCCCTCATATTTTGGCCAATATGTTTGGCCGATTTTCTTCACCCAACCCGCCCCCTTTTCCCCCTTTCTTCCCTTTTCCTCCTTTCCCCTTTATCTAATAAAATACAGTTTGAGTAAATGTTTATTGCAGGGTACAAGACAGTAGTAGTTAGGGCTGGGCGATAAATCGATTTTATCGATTAACTCGAATGTGTAGTTAATGTCGACTTGTTTGAATGAAAATCGGTTTTTCTAAAAAAAAAAAAAAAAAAAAAAATGACATGTACTACGGAGCTCCTTAAAGGGAATAAATACGAGATGGGAGATAAATATATATTTCAATACTTTCTTTCGCAGTTTTATCATTAGGTAATCATATATAAAATTGCGCACTGTGGGGAGCCGCTTATTATGCATGGCATTGAAACTGCTTTTGAATGCAAGATCTCTTTTTAGTTTCACTCTCGAGATTCGCGATCGCATGTACTGTTTATACTATGCAGCGGCAGTACTTACCACACATTTTACAAGATCAGATGTTTGTCATGGTGCTCAGGATCTGCAAATCATTCGTCATCGTCCTCAGTCATCTCTCCTTACTCTTTATGTGGTAAGTGAAATTTTATGTACTGTAATGCAGTGTTTCCCATACATTGATTTATTTGTGGCGGCCTGCCACAATATCAAAACTGACTGCCACAAATAGATTTTTTTCAAAAAGCTTTGACTTCGTTGAATAAACAAGCACTGCACGTTTCAAAATCGAAACACGGTGCGGGTGTCTTTATATCACTGCATTTCTGAAGGAAACCGACTGTCTTCAGAAAATTTTGGATGTCATTTTCATTTCATCTTGCATATAATGTCTGATAAAGCAGCGTTTGTGAGTGGAGAGCTAATCTGTGTACAGCGTTACCGGGGAAACCGCTATTTCTCCCGCTCTAAAAGCGCCTCCTGCTGGCAGAGAATGAATCTGCATATATGCCACCACAAATAGAGTCCAAGTCTGTGGGAAACACTGGTCACGTAACAGGCAACCGTTAGCAATCGTTATTTGTTTTCCGTGCCTTTCTGAATACGGATTCATGATTCAGGCCAAAGGGCATCACATAATTTTATGTCTTATGTTACGTTACGTTACATTTTATGTTATATGTTATGTTATTTATGTTACATTTTCACTGTTTACAATGGCAGGGCCTGCCATCTAGTCTTTTTGGCTTGTTGTTTCTGATTCAACGTTAACCCCAATGGGAGAATCCAGATCAAATCTCAGAAGGGAAAAATCACAACAAAATAAAGTTAGAACTTGTTTTGAACAATTTCTTTGTCATCTGCAGATTGATTTTAAGTAGGGGGGAAAAAAATCGATTTAAATCGTAAATCGGATTTTTTGTGAAAAAATCGGGGATTTTTTTTTTAGGCCATATCGCCCAGCCCTAGTAGTAGTCTCAGCCTCATATGTCATGCCCACGGACCGCTGGCTGAACGTCTGATGCATATGGCAGACAAAAGTGGAAACACTTCAGGAGTTTCGAAGTTGTCCTCGGATTGGTTGAATTATACAGGATTTCCAGGAGACGTGTGTGTCGCTATGGCGCAAGCGCATGAACACAGCGCGCCAGCGAATTACAGTACTGCTCTAACAGTGACAAAGCTCGCACGTAAAATGTAAACCTGAAGAAAGGGCAAATTCCAAACTCGAGCACAAAAAATGTGATTGTGTGCACACATATACAGTGGGTACGGAAAGTATTCAGACCCCTTAAATTTTTAACTTTGTTATATTGCAGCCATTTGCTAAAATAATTTAAGTTCTTTTTTTTTTTCCTCATTAATGTACACACAGCACCCCATATTGACAGAAAAACACAGAATTGTTGACATTTTTACCAGGTGCTGTCCATTTCTTCTGATCATCCTTGAGATGGTTCTACACCTTCATTTGAGTCCAGCTGTGTTTGATTATACTGATTGACTGATTAGGAAAAAGCCACACACCTGTCTATATAAGACCCATACCACAGTGCATGTCAGAGCAAATGAGAATCATGAGGTCAAAGGAACTGCCTGAAGAGCTCAGAGACAGAATTGTGGCAAGGCACAGATCTGGCCAAGGTTACAAAAAAAATTTCTGCCGCACTTAGTTCCTGGAGCACAGTGGCCTCCATAATCCCAAAATGGAAGACGCTTTGGGGACAGAACCTCTTCCTAGAGCTGGTCAGTCCGGCCAAACTGAGCTACGGGTGGAGAAGAGCCTTGGTGAGAGAGGTAAAGAAGAACCCAAAGATCACTGTGGCTGAGCTCCAGAGATGCAGTCGGGAGATGGGAGAAAGTTGTAGAAAGTCAACCATTACTGCAGCCCTCCACCAGTCGGGGCTTTATGGTAGAGTGGCCTGACGGAAGCCTCTCCTAAGTGCAAGACACATGAAAGCCCGCATGGAGTTTGCTAAGATGGTGAGAAATAAGATTCTCTGGTCTGATGAGACCAAGATAGAACTTTTTGGCCTTAATTCTAAGCGGTATGTGTGGAGAAAACCAGGCACTGCTCATCACCTGTCCAATACAGTCCCAACAGTGAAGCATGGTGGTGGCAGCATCATGCTGTGGGGGTGTTTTTCAGCTGCAGGGACAGGACGACTGGTTGCAATCGAGGGAAAGATGAATGCGGCCAAGTACAGGGATATCCTGGACGAAAACCTTCTCCAGAGTGCTCAGGACCTCAGACTGGGCCGAAGGTTTACCTTCCAACAAGACAATGACCCTCAGCACACAGCTAAAATAACGAAGGAGTGGCTTCACAACAACTCCGTGACTGTTCTTGAATGGCCCAGCCAGAGCCCTGACTTTAACCCAATTGAGCATCTCTGGAGAGACCTAAAAATGGCTGTCCACCAACGTTTACCATCCAACCTGACAGAACTGGTGCAAGGAGGAATGGCAGAGGATCCCCAAATCCAGGTGTGAAAAACTTGTTGCATCTTTCCCAAAAAGACTCATGGCTGTATTAGATCAAAAGGGTGCTTCTACTAAATACTGAGCAAAGGGTCTGAATACTTAGGACCATGTGATATTTCAGTTTTTCTTTTTTAATAAATCTGCAAAAATGTCAACAATTTTGTGTTTTTCTGTCAATATGGGGTGCTGTGTGTACATGAATGAGGAAAAAAAATGAACTTAAATGATTTTAGCAAATGGCTGCAATATAACAAAGAGTGAAAAATTTAAGGGGGTCTGAATACTTTCCGTACCCACTGTACATGCTGCGAGGACAAATAACAAAACCGCGAGCTGAACCCTTCACGCAGAGGAAGTTTTGACAGTCAGGGGTGGGGCCCAAACATATGCT
Organism: Tor tambroides; assembly: GCA_021397915.2. Classification (NCBI taxonomy): domain Eukaryota; kingdom Metazoa; phylum Chordata; class Actinopteri; order Cypriniformes; family Cyprinidae; genus Tor; species Tor tambroides. The sequence goes on along the minus strand of JAFVLL020037016.1, from coordinate 12,747 downwards.
TGTTGTGTTCACAAATGCTATTGGCTGCTGGCCAAATCCTGTATTGATTGGCTGCTTGTCGTCTGACTGGCTGTTGATTGGCCTTCTCCTGATGAAGATGAATGAACAGGAGGAATGGACCATATTATATATATATATATATATATATATATATATATATATTAGTGCTGTCAATCGATTAAATTTTTTTTTAACTAATTAATCGCACATTTTTCTAAAATTAATCGCGATTCCACCTAACATTAAAGTTTTTAAATATACATTTATATTGCAATAATTTGGCATTCAATCTTCAAATGTACAATGTACAAACAACATAAAGACAGTATATTTTTAATATTTCTTTAATGGCCTCTTTTTTATGATTGAAGGCCAGCATCACTGGAATCACTCGCTGCTCTTGATTAAACTACTGTTTATTTGCATCTTTGTTCTTATTTTTAATAACAAAAATAAGTATTTAAGAATACATAAGTACCTTATGTATTCATAGTAATAATACATGGCTCAAAGCTTAAACACCTTCTCAAAACAGTTCTGAAGTTTTTTTTTTTTTATGTTTGTTGACAGACATCAGTGTTTCCCACAGACTTGCAATTGCAAATTCATTCTCTGCCAGCAGGAGGCGCTTTTGGAGCAGGAGATAGCGGTTTCCCTGGTAACGGCTGTAATCAAAAAAGCGCTGTGCTCACAAATGCTATCAGGCATTACAAGAAAGACGAAACACAAAGATGACATTGAAGCTTTTCTGAAGACGGTCAGTTCTTTTCTAATATAATTTCATATATAAACACCCACGGCGAATTTTGATTTTTAAATGAACAGTGCATTTGTGGCGGTCAGTTTTGATATTGTGATGGGCCACCACAAATAAATCAATGAATGGGAAACACTGGAGACTGCTATAAGTCTAATGGACATAATCTAAGTGATAACAAAAATACAAGAGTTCACTCATATTATACAGCCTGCTGCTCGTAAATGCTTCAGTCACTAGCTACGAGCGATGCGATCATGGAGGCAATGCCTTTTTATAAATCTGTCTCCAAATCCAAACTGTTTCAGTGCTTCAAACATATATGGCAATTCTATCTGATCAAAGGCTTTTTGGCCATCTAGCGAAATAACAGCCCCAGAGTTGTTGGCCAACCACTGGTTCGTGTATAAAATATTGAGAAGCAAGTAAACATTGCAAAATGATAACCTTCCTGAAATAAAGCCAGTTTGGTTATGATGGATAATTGAAGTAATGTGTTCTATTAATCTGGAATCCAACACTTTAGTTAACACTTTTTGTTCAAAATTTAAGAGGAAAGGAAAGGATGTGACGTGGCCAAGTATGGTGACCCATACTCAGAATTTGTGCTCTGCATTTAACCCATCCAAGTCAACAATCAATGATCTCTGAAAATGATTTTCGCCCAGTAGTTGATCAGCGGATCAACACATTCTGTCGGCCTCCCGTTTTCCTCTCCCTCATAAATGCCAATTATTTTTATATTATTGCTTTGCGATCGTCCTTCTAAGTCGTTGACCTTTGCTTTAAAGGGTTAGGTCACCCAAAAATGAAAATTCATTGACATTTACAATTACATTTATTCATTTGGCAGATGCTTTTATCCAAACCGACTTACAATTGGGGAATACATCAAGCGATTTATCTTAAAGGGGACCTATTATGCTCCTTTTTACAAGATGTAAAATAAGTCTCTGATGTCCCCAGAGTGTGTATGTGAAGTTTTAGCTCAAAATACCTGACAGATGATTTTTTATAGCTTGTTAAAATTACCACTTTTGGGGTATGAGCCCAAACGCTCTGATATTGAGTGTGTTGCTTTAAATGCAAATGAGCTGTTGCTCCCGAAGAAGAGGGCGGAGCTTCAAGAGCTCAAGCTCCGCATTAGCAGTGCTAGCCTTGGCAAATAAACATTCCACGATTAGTACAAGCCTGTTATCTTTGCAGAAAACTACTCGGATTCAAAGTCATTCATCTGATTATACTGTGCATCATAAATTTGTGTTTATGAATTACACAGACAGGGAGCACAGCACCATAAAAATAACAACATAGCTGGTCTCATGCCATCACAAACTTTATAAGTCCCACTCGATTATGAGCTCAACAAACTCAAGCGATCGTAATTTACATTGCTTCTGCAACTTTTAACCACCACATTCCTATTCACGATCATTCATGAAGACAGCACCAGAGAAAACACACAGAGACAATGATAGCTTTAGCAATTAGCCTTACAGAGTGCCAAGAAGCTCTTTCAGAAAGGCAATTTGGAAAACAAATGCATGATACTTACTTTGTCTGGAGCTGAGTCTATGGAGACTCCTATGTTCGTTAGTGCATCCCAAAACACAACACTTGAAAAGCCTCTTTGGAACTGACATTGTATATCTCCAGCAGCTACAGTAATCAGTAACGCAGGAGGTGACGAAGCCTCACTCAGGGCTGTGTCACATAGGGCACAGCGTCACTAATGGGAGGGACTTGTTCCCCTCAGTGACGTGCAGAGAGGGAGAATCTGAAACAGCTCGTCCTGAGAGACTGTTTATGGTTTTATTAGATTATAAATAAATGAGTGGGTGGGTTTTTACCATTATAGGCTGGATGTTTTCACACAGTGCAGCCACACAACTGTGTTCAAACACCTTATAAAAGTGATTTTTACATAATAGGTCTCCTTTAAAGAGAATAATCTTTATCTTATTTATTTATTCTTTTATGATGAAGTCACTACTAATCTGTGACCAATATTTTACATGTAGTTTGATTTCTCCCTTCGAAACTGTTTCTCAAGCACGTTCTCATCAACGTGAATATGACGTATCACAATAACACTACGGAGACCTGAGGAAAAGCGGGGATTAAGTCCAAAACCTGACTTGAAATAACCTAACAAATCAATCGGGGCTAAAACGGTTCCATAAACAACAATGTAAGTTCACACAATCTAACTAATTTGTGGACACTTATTCTTAAGCAGCCCTTAATGTCGATCATGGATCAGATTGATCCACCATGGCAAACAGCATATATATTTGTGCTGTTTAATGCATTTGAGACACTGACTACGTTTACATGGACATCAGTAATCTAATTATTTACCTTATTCAGAATAAGACAATATTATGATTAAGGTGTTTACAAGAGTTGCTTTTAGAATAATCCTTTCATGTTCCCGTTTTACATGTTATAGTACATAGATCGATTAATGGCATGCGTCATTACGTCACCACGTGACACCATCCGATGTCCCCTCCAGAATTTCACGTATAAACATATAGTTCGTCTTCGTGATGATGCCATATACCGTTTTGGGTCTTTCATTTTTAATTTTCTGAAAGCTTCAAGTGCAGTTAATTATTTGAACGTGCATATAGACGACGGCAGTGTTAAAGCTCTTTTATTTGCCGTCAAACGGTTGACCACTGCCGTGTGTGTGTCCTGTCGCAAAATGCAGCGAAAAGTCCTACAAGACGGTAATAGAGTCTGGGAATCTACGTCACGTCGCGTTGAGTTCCGCCATGTTTTAGGTAACGCTCAGGAGTACACAGTGTAAACACACGCAAATCACCACAGAAAAAAGCAGACCGTTTACTATTAATATTTTTTTGAAAACCATCTTACATACTCTTAGAATAAAACGGACTAATATGTAAATCTCTTTATAAAAAAAAAAAAAATCGCTCTGTGGTTTGTTCTGAGAGGCTGCAAATATTCATTATTCAGTCTCCTTCACTACAGTGGTACTGATATAGGCTAACTGCTAAAGCACTTTGGTTAGAGTAGCAAAAGAGTTAGAGTGGCTATTTTTAAAGGGGAGAATACATGGAAGGATCTTAAACATCGTTTATCATTGTTATATCACAATATTGTCCAGTAAATCTGCTCAGTGTAAAGAATTAAGCCATTATAGAGGTAACAGAACTTACTGTAAGCTGCTTTGAAACGATGTGTGGATGCTATGCAAATAAATAATGAACCAAGTTGAAGATTCCTTACTATTAAAGATGCCGAACAATGATGCAAGCGATCAAATAAATGAATGAATGAAACTTAATCCTTAAAAACAAGTGGTCGGGGATCAAAGAGCTGCCACAGATAATATTTCCATATATGATTTTCTTTTATTTGTAGTGTGAGGGCTTACAGTTGAACGAAAATCACTGTATTAAATCTACAGAGATCAATTATTAAGCCATATCTTATTTGAGTTGTTACCGAGTTTCAGTTTAACTTTCATCCGAGTTCCGTAGTGAATGTAGACATTTTATAGGCTATTATTTTATGTTCATGTGATTCAACTTAAGATCGCGAATGATTAACGCTTACTGTATCAACATAGCGTTAATCAAAAGCAGGGGTATTTCATGCAGACATCGATAAGGGCTATGGCATCTATTAATGTCTGCAGGAAATACCTCTGTTTTTTCAGCTTTGCTGAAAGACTTTTTCACACCACGCAAAGGGCTATGGCAAATGATGTAAAGTGAGCCTTATCCACTACAACGCGATCTTAAGTAGAATAATAGAAACATTAAATAACATCAACGTCTATATTCACTATATTATCCAGTCTCCGCTGTAGCTCCCGTTACCTAAATTCCCAGAATGCATTGCCGCTGTGACGACACATTCCCAGACTCTATTTTTTGATTAAGGTGTTTACATGTCTGTACTGCACTTCAATAATGCGACTAAAATAGGAATACTCCACGTCTTAATTCGATTTGTGTTTACTTCGATTATGACTTTAGCCGGATTAAGGTAATCAAAAATCTCTGTTTACATGGTAGACTCTTAATCAGAGTATTGTCTTAATCGTATTAAAATCGGAGTATTGATGTCCATGTAAACGTAGTCATTGTGTTTTCCGCAGTGCATAACTGACATGTCACGAGTATACTTTTCATCTGTAGTCATGCAAATTTATCCATTTTGCTGTCAGGAGTGGGCGAGGCATACTCGAGTGAACGAGCGCTGCTGCGTGCGTGTGCGGTAAACAGACGGAGCGCAATAATTCTGAGTCAAAAATGCATTTTGCTAAAATATTCGTTGTTGGACATTAACTGTGCCTTTTGTAGAATTTTAAACCGACATATAGGTGTATTAATAAAATGTAAGCTAATACAGTCCTGATTATTAAGCTCAGATCAGTTAATGTGTTTCTTATAGCAGTTAAAATGTAGTTTTAATTTAGTGATTCTAATGCTTTAAAGAGCAATGTTAGATTGTAATGTTTTAATGCAATCTGTTCTAACTATAAAAGGTACAGCTGTCATAAAACCAGAAAGAAAGGATGCATGGCTATGATAGTATGTGAGAGAGTCAGTGGTAATATCATTGCATTCCTGTTGGTCAGTGTTAGAGGAGCTCAGCTTAGCCTGATAGTTAGCCTGCCCTGGACCAGGTAGCTTTCCAGCATAAGTTGCCACAGTGACTGAGGTTGATCTTGGTTAAATTTGCTTTATGGAACCAAATCATTTGACAGTTAGTCAGACTAACTGAAATAAGCCTGGTCTATTTGGTAAACATGTTTTATGAAACAGGCCTCGAGGCGTTAGAAGTCAGAAGACACAAGTTCATTTGTGATTTGCTATCTGTTTGAACCAAAGGAATAAAAGCAATCATATTTTTTCCATTGCATCGAATCGCATTGTGTTGAATCAAATCGAAATCGTATCGCGTAGCATGGCATCGCTAGCTGCTTCATATGTATCTTCAATGTATCGTATCGTTGGCTATGCATTGAGATGTGTATCGCATCGGCCTCAGTTATGGATATGCACATCCCTAATTCTCATGCTGTCCTTTGGTCAAGCTTTGTTTTGCAAGGTGTTTGATAACTGCCAGGTTGAAAGTTTGAAAGCAAAGAGTTTCTGAGATTACAGAAATCAACTTTTTTCCAGTACATTTTGATGCCTTATCTTGGTTTTAATGTCTTTTTCTTTGTGCCATTAAACTGGTTTTGTATTTGTTTGTTTTTTCACTTTAGACTTGATCAAGGAAAGTCAAGAGCTGAAGGATATAGAAGAGAAAGAGCAGAATGAGAAAGATGATTATTTCAAAATTGGAACAAAATCCACACAGACTAAAAAGTGCTCCTCACTCCTAAGAGTCCACAAGATTGAATCTAAGGGCCATCAGTGTGGGAAGAGTTTCAGTCGAAAAGGAGACCATGAGGTCCACATGAGATTTCACACTGGAGAGAAGCCTTACACCTGCCAACAGTGTGGAAAGAGTTTCACTCAAAAAAGAGGCTTTGCAGTCCACATGAGAATTCACAATAGAGATGCCGCTTTTACCTGCAAACAGTGTGGAAAAAGTTTCACTACCAATGAGAACCTTAAAATTCACATGAGAGTTCACACTGGAGAGAAGCCTTACACCTGCCAACAGTGTGGAAAGAGTTTCACTAAAAACAAAATCCTTACAGTCCACATGAGAACTCACACTGGAGAAAAGCCTTACACCTGCCAACAGTGTGGAAAGAGTTTCACTCAAAACAAAATCCTTACAGTCCACATGAGAACTCACACTGGAGAAAAGCCTTATACTTGCTTTCAGTGTGGACAGTGTTTTGCACATAAATGCAACCTTAATTCCCACATGAGGATTCACACTGGAGAGAGACATTTTATCTGTAAACAGTGTGGAAAGAGTTTCACTCTAAATGGAGACCTTAGAATTCACTTGAGGATTCACTCTGGAGAGAAGCCTTACACTTGCACTCAATGTGGAAAGAGTTTTACTCATAAAAAAAGCTTTAATTACCACATGAGAAGTCACACAGGAGAAAAGCTGTTCACATGTGATCAATGTGGAAAGAGCTTCATGACAGAACTAAGCCGTAGATACCACATGACCATTCACACCGGAGAGAAACAGTTCATATGTGGTCAATGTGGAAAAAGTTTCGCACATAAAGTAGGCCTAAATTACCACATGAAGACTCACTCAGGAGAAAACTGTTTTATATGTCAACTATGTGGAAAGAGTTTTAGTCATGAACGTAGCCTCAAAATTCACATGAGACTTCACACTGGAGAGAAGCCTTACACTTGCACTCAGTGTGGAAAGAGTTTTACTCATAAACACACCTTTAATTATCACATGAGAATTCCCTCAGGAGAAAACTGTTTTATATGCCAACTCTGTGGAAAGAGTTTTAGTCATAAATGTAGCCTCAAAACTCACAAGAGACTTCACACTGGAGAGAATTCCTTCACCTGCAAATCTGAGTGAACGTTCACAATGTTGCTGAATGAGGGCCAAATCTGATTGTCCACCTTCATACCCACTTTTATTTGCATTCTTCATATCTTTATACATTATCTTGAGGCTACATCTGACCATCTACTTTGATGTAGTTTCAAGTAATAAGCATTTACATTTAGTCATTTAGCAGACACTTTTATCCATATCAACTTGGAAATTTTGTAAGCAACATTTTTTTTGAATAAATAAAAACGTGAATAGAATAGAAAAGGAATATAGAACAAATTTGCGGTAGACTGCCTCTAATTATGATTGTATAGAGTAGGCACATTCTGTTTTGGTGGCTTCTTTTTTTTTTAACAAATATATATGTGTGTGTGTGTGATGAGATCTAGGAAAACCCGTCGGATGTCACTCTGGGACGTTTTCAGGCATTTCAAAAAACACATAGAATGTAAATTTTTTGTCAAAATTGAGTTTTCATGAAATTATTATTCTATAACATCTGGTCTATCATCTCTGAAAATATCTTAGCTAAATTCTCGTTTAGTGCAGAAAAATAGCGATTTATCGAGGGAAACAGAAAGACTGTCATTCTCTGATAACACGTGATGCGGAGGTGCTTTCCCTTAACACTACAGACAGTTCACCTATCAAAATAAACCATGTAGCGTATATCAATGCACATTTCCTGCCAGTCCTGTGTGAACTATGGCCTTCAAAGTTTTTTTTTTTTTTTTTTATATATATATAGTGTGAGATGGCGGAGCACAAGGAAACAACATAGCTACTCACTCAAATGATTCGCCTCAATCTGCTCTATCCTGGTGATGCCAGTGCCATAAATGATATAATGAAAGTGAAGTGACATGTGGCCAAGTATGGTGACCTATACTCGGAATTTGTGCTCTGCATTTTACCCATCCAAGTGCACACACACCCGGAGCTGTGGGCAGCTATATTGCTGCGGCGCCCAGGGAGCAGTTGGGGGTTCAGTGCCAAGGGTCTCACCTCAGTCGTGGTATTCAGACATTTAACTATTTGACATCCAGAGATGAAGGATCGAAGGAGGCGTCCAATGACGATAGTCATATAAAGCTAGTCTGCTTGCGTAATGAAGCAGTATAGCACTCATGACAGAGCTCTCATTCTTAAAGGGATTAGCACTATTTTCATAATAACGCTATATGCATTACTTTTATTTAGTTCAAATGGTGAGCGTGAAATGAATCTACAACTTTAGAACACAAAACTACAAGTTACAGTTCTGAACTGTAACGGTTTCTGGTTATGTATTATAAATAAAGAGTAGTAGAGCAGGGGCCCGTTCTTCATATGTCGCTCATTACATGCAAGATCCAATGACACATCCAAGATGATATCATCGCGCTAATCAGGATCTGGCTAATTCGGTTCTTCGAACTCACCTGTTGTTGATGATTAGTATGGCTGGATTGAGTTATCTGAGATAAATGTACATGGGTTGGTTTAAAAAGGGCAGATGTATCGATACTCGAAACCACGATCAGCAATGCAGTGATTGGCTGGCGGCAAGACGACAACGTAATGACATCATATCATTAAAAAAGACACCTGATGAAAAACTTGACAAATTTCTGGACTTTTATAAGGAAACAGCCAAGCGAACAAAACTACATAAATGTTATTATAGATAAATGAAATGTGCGCTGTTTTTATTTTATTTGAATTTTTTACATAATTCCCAATTATTTATATTCACAATTTTTAGTATTTGTACAGGCTTTACATTTTTATTTCAATGTTGTAATTAGCAATTCATTTAGTTTTATCTTTGAAACAGATTTGTTATGTGACAGCATTAATTAAAATTTCTTAAGGGTCAAGATCATGTTATCTGCATCTCCTGCGCTCCATCAAGCCACTCCCATAATATCCGTCATCACTCAAATTAATGGATGACTCTACATTATCTGTATAGCATGTGTGTGAGACTCTAATACAATTCTGAAATAATTATTCTATGACCAATAAATCTTTCAATGAGTAAACCTGGCTGTGTCTATTAGCCTATAGACAACACATTATTATATTATTTTCAAATTAAATTTTTAAATTATTATTTAAAATTGTCACTGGACCAGTAGGGTACTCTTGTAATAAAGTAGCGGTGGCTGGGACATATTTTGCTTAAAAAGATGCAACCTAATCCTGTTTACATGAAATAAGCCTGCTCCTGAGCAGGTTTAAGTTTACGGACATGTTGCTATGTCAGCAACTCCAGGATGAGCTTCGTCAACAATCAAATCCAGCTAACTGAGTTAGCAACATACGAAGAACGGGCCCCAGGAGAAGAATTGTTGATAGCCTGCACTCTGTAATCTGTGATGTTTCATGAACATATACACTTAATGTTCAAATGTTTGCAAGTGTTGTGTGTTCCTAACGGTGCGTTTCCACTGGCACGTAGCGAGCGCAGCGGACCGAGCGTTTCAATTCATTTCTATGGAAGTTGTGCTTAAATGCTCACGCGGTGCATTATAGGATTGAAAGCGTTGAGAGTGGCCAAGAGTGTCAAACAGGTTGGGCATTCCTCGACTTTATGCAAATGTCAAGCGAAAAATGCCGGGCAACAACCAATCGCTATGAAAAGTAGAAGATGAAACACAAACGGTGTAAACATTGTTTTCAGAGGCGTGCTCTGCCCTAAATTTGACACGCCCCAAAGCAGTGGCCTTGTGGCGTTGCTCACGGCACTGAGCACAGATTTGACGTTGTAGTGGAAACGCATCGTTAGGGTCATTTTGTATCTTTTACAACATGTACAGGGACTAAAATCAGTCTTTTACCACAGTAAAGTGACTTTTACTTGTGATACTTGACTGTTGTGCTTTTATTTTCATTGCCTCATTCTTTTTTTTTTTTAAAGTCGGCATGAAATCAAAATTGACAAGTCTTATTTTTTAATGGAATACTGTAGTCTTTATTATAAACAACTTATCCGTGCACTACATTATTTTTTTTAAAATTCATGTGCCCTCTTGGACTACGTTCACACTGCAGGCTGAAGTGGCCCAAATCCGATTTTTTGCCCAAATGTGACCCATATCTGATTTTCTTATGACAGTCTGAACAGCACAAATCCGATTTTTTCAAATCAGGCCCAGGCCACTTTCATATGTGGTCCTAAAACGGATACATATCCAATGTTTTGCAATGCTACTTCAGTCTGAACGGCCATGTCACATTTCATGCGATTTTTACGTCATTGAAATGTGACAGACGTCACAATTCTGCGCTGAAGGAGGCGGGAAGATTAAAATCACAATGGCAGACAATATATAGACAATAATATCACTTCGTTATTTAGGCTCCGATTGCACATTAACTTAAAATGGCTAAACACGCTAACACGAGCAGCATCCATTTTTATTTCCGCAAACACAATGCGCTGCGTCTGACGTCACGTCTTCTTCTGCGCATGCGGGTCACTTCAGGGCCGCATACGGTTCATACATGAGACTGATGGCAGTCGCATTTAAATGACAATGTGAACAACAGCGCAAAAAAATCGGATTTCAGCAAAAAATCAGATCTGAGCATTAAGACCTTCAGTGTGAACGTAGTCTTAATCTTTAATCAAAAATGTAAACCTCCCCTCCCCCTCAAAACGACTCATCTTCTCTTCCGGTCACATGCCATGGCGCGAGGGCATGGCTATCGGTGTCTGTCTCCCTGCCTCTTCAGAAACCTATCACTGAGAAGATTGCAGCAATTAACAATTGGCAGTATGGTGGTTAGCAGTGTTGCCAATTTAGCTACTTTGTCACTAGATTTAACGACTTCCCCGCCCCTTTTGAGACTTTTTTCAAAAGTTTAGGGACAAATATAGCAACTGCTTGGACAAACCTTATCTAAGTTCTCATCTTGCCCACTGATCTCTAGTCATCTTTATATAGATCAGTGAATTTGGCATTATAATGTCATCTAGTGACATTTAGCTACCAGTTTTAGTGACTTTCAGTTGAAAGCAGTTGGCAACACTGGTGGTTAGGTGCATTTTTTGTTGCGCTCCTCCTCAAGTCCTCTTCCCTATTCCCAAACAACCCAGTCTGCGTGCCCGCTGGCTTGAATTCTTGCACTTTGAAGAAGGAGGAATAACGGCAAATTCGCGTCTGTGTGCGAGGCATTTTACCGAAGAATGTTTTAAGAATTTGAGACGACATAAATGGGTTTAGTCCAAGCCCTACATCTGACAGAAACGGCTGTCCCATCTGTGTACACAGTTGGAACGTCAACGAATGTGAAGGTTAGTAAAACGAAATCACTTGCTAAATAGAAAAAAATCGTCTAACGTTAATGTATTTAGATGGATGTTCTGAAAAGTCGCTTTGTGTTTTTCATTCGTCCGATAGCCACTTACACGATATGTTGGAATCCAGTGTCCCGCCAAAACTGTGACCAGCATTGGCGTGCAAGCGGCATTCTGTGCTCCAAAGCCAAAACGACGGAGTAAAGGCAGATAAGTTATATTGTACTTGTGTTTTTGATATGAAGAGTAAACAAATGTCTGCGTGTATCTCATGTTTTTTTTTTTTGTTTGTTTGTTGAAATTTCAGTGGTCCAGGTAAAACCTTTTTGCCCCTCTGTGGCCTGCTCTACTGAGGATCTTGGCGCCAACTTCCATCCTGGTTTTATAACGTCTACACCGATCAAAAGGCCACGGATGGAAAATAGCGTAGATGAGATCAGAGACACATCGTTGGGTACCATAAACGAATCAGCAAAGTTGGATTCCACATACGAGTCTGATATCACACAAGAGGACAGTCAAAAGTAAGTCTGCATCTTGGTATTATGCTGTGTGTGACTTACTTTAGGTCATAGTACTAATGTGTATGTATCCTGCTTCTGTACAGACTTTGCCAACCCCTCTACAGTGCAGCAAAATACATAGTATACAAGGACAACTTGTTGGACCTATTTAGAAATTGTCCGACGTGTATGCACACCTGAACTGTTAACAAATTTGTGATCGGAACATTTCTGTCAATAACACAGGTAATCACAACACAATTTTAACATAATATATATGTGTGTATATTATACACACACACACAAACAAACAAAACGGATGACCATTTATGTTATTGTCCAGATATGTTCTTACTGTGTCCACAAAACCCAGTGGAACAGCCAGCCGTACATCAAGAATATCCCAGCTGGCAATCTGCACTTGTCAGCAGCAGTAGCTTTCACTGGGGCATCATACATACAAGTTCACAAGGTCTGTTTTTAATCTTGCTATGTACATATCTTATCGGTCATAGTTCTGAAATGCTAGTTGTGCAGTCAGTAATAATGTTGTTGTTTTTGTTTTTAAGGTTCTCTCAGCTCTGCGCCTTGAATGTACAGTTGTGTTCAAAATAATAGCAGTCCAATATCACTGACCAGATCAATCACTGTTTTTGGTAGAAATTATATTTCTATATGGCAAATATTTTACTAGTAGGTGTGGTAGAGTAATAGAAAACCAA
>JAFVLL020037015.1:0-13889 GCA_021397915.2 Tor tambroides | reverse complement strand
CACCTCTTTCATTAAAGAAGTATGAGGCACTAAACTTTGCTATACAGCTCGGCTTGTAATGGCTCCAGTTAGTGTCTCAAGTGTCAAAATATGCTCGGACTTACAGTACATTTCCAGGTTTTTTCCTGTACCTAACCAAACATGACCGCTGGCCAACTGAGAGCCAAGGTTGCTCGATATTTTGCTGGAATATACAAACACGATCTGCTGTTTAGAGCCTGTTTGGGACATCGACCGTGAAAAATTACTCTCACGTGCGAGTGATAAATGTTGAAATGTGCAGCGTGCCAGGGCTTTGTTTAACTGAGATTTTAAAAGGCTAATCCGTTTGACATGAATCATTAAGTTCTCTATGCAATAATTACAGTGTCCATGTAACGTTCCAAAAGTGTGTTTCGATTCACAACAGCATTGCCTTTCCCAGAATGTTGCCTTAACAGGCTTTTGCCAATGAGAAACCAGAGCATCCGCTTTTCAAAGCATGAATAAAGATTCCTGCTCCAATGCTGTCTGTTCCTCATTATGGGTTGTAGTGTAACTTAGGAATCGAATATAGAGCATGTTTCCATCTCTATTACATATTAATCTTACTTTGAGAGCAATCAATCCATTAATAAACAATTTCAAATTTGATTGCAAATGCAGAGGCGGAACCAAAGATGTGCTTGTTTCAGGTCAGCTCATATGATGCAGCAGTCCCTGTGTTAGCCTCTCAAAATCATTCTCGTTTACTAAAGCCCAAAACCCAGACTTGGAGTGGAGGGAACTCAACAAATAAATAAATAAATATGTGAACATTAAATATTGATTTAAGTTTGATTTTTTATATATATATATATATATATATTTACCTGTATACTGTCTTAAAGCTTCACTAAGAAAAAGAACTCTATTTTAATGTGCAAAACAATCGTTAATAAGATGAACACTACGGCGACGTGATTTTCACTACATCTGATAACTAATAAAAACTGTATCTGTAACAAAGAGAGTGCAAGTTCGAAGTGATACGAGGGACATGAAAGTAGCACTGGTTTCAGTTACCCAGATGAGCGGACTGACAACAGTTCAGTTCCAGAAGTAACAATCCAATTCATTTTCTCCATAAGGGAACTGATTTTTTTTTTCCTGATAACTTGTTTAAAAAAAAGGTAAACAAAAATAAATTCAGTAGAATTCCTGGTGAAAAACTACATTACCCATGATTCTGCAATGAAATCCAGCAATCAAAGAATCAAAACAAGCAAATCAAAACAAAATCTTACTTAACACCTTAATTAACACTAACATGCATATTGCAATAAACAAAGTATATTGGTTGTATAAATACAGTCAACATCTTTAAATCAGTAGATTTATATTATATCATTCATAATACTTCATGGGAATGCAGTTCTTTCCCTCAATAAAGCTGCATAAAGTACACAGTCTTGTACTTTTGTCTTTTTGCCCAATTTTAAATACTTTTTTGCTGTAAATCACTATAATGTTGTAATTCACTTTATAGCTGATTGGTTTGGTTTACGGCTCATAACTCATTAAAGAAAACATTTTGGAAAAAAGGAACATGATAAATACTTCCGGGACCAAGGCCACTGAAAAAATGGGTGGGAACTGTTGCACTCTATTAGGAAATATGAGGCCGCTGGATGGCATGACTGACCAATCAGAATGAAGTATTCCAAAAAGCCCTGTAAGCAATGAAATCGTCTCTTTGAAAGACTTGGCAGCATTGCTTATACTGCACATCTGCCTGGCTGCATCCCGAGCAGTGATAAATAGCAAACTACACTTAACGTCCTCAACGGAGGTTCACTGAGGGTTTTTATGTGAAAGTTTACAAGTGCTCTGCAATAAATGAAGCCGCAGGAGCACTTTAAATGACAGAAGAAGTGGATTTAAACATCTGCTCTGCAATACAGATTCCTGAATGCGGCGGAATGAGAGCTGCTCGCTCATCCAACACAGTCATTTCGGTATGGCCTAGTCAATGAAGACTATATATTCATAAGAGTTACATTACAGGAATTACATTAGCGGCATGTCATAGAAACTAATTTACACTTTAAACCTGTGCTGTGTCTGGCAGCTGTAAGATGTTTGGAGAAGGAACGTTTTGCCAAGAGCTCCTGGCAAAAATGACTGTACTCCGGAATCATTTTAAAATATTTAACAGCACAGAAAATTCATGCCGTAAATAAGCCTGAGGGTTGGTGTGAATGAATACAGCTCAATTAAGACAAAAATAAAACATTTAAAGCGGTAACACTTAACGCATTAAGCATCATGACAACGGGCAGCAATTCTTTACAGCAATTATTAATATAGGTGAATATAAAAATGTTCTTCATAATATATAATGTGTCCATTTACACTTAGAATGCTAAAAAAAAAAAAAGATTAGTATATGCATAAATTCAAATACTGTAAAAGTACTGTTTGTTGTTAGGTTTGCCCCATTAGATCTAATGTTAAGTAACTGAACTTTACTGTAAGTGTACTTTTGAGCTAGTCTGTTTAAATAGTTTTCTGTTGAAATAATTCATTTCAAACCTAGAAAAATAATTAATCATGACTAATCTCATGATTTTTGTTAGCTTCTTTTTAAGGAAATAAAACTAAATAGCATGTGTAAGCTTTGTCGATATTTATGGAATTGAGTCGTATGACCTGTGGGTGATATTTCATACTAGTTGAGCCTTGACGCTAATTAAATTCCACCACACCACGTCTGCAAATGACTCTTGTTAAACATCCCATCTGGATTGAATTTATAGATAAATTTGCTATTGGGTCTCTCTCAGAGAATGTTTCTCAAAGACTGTCCTCTGAACTGTCAAAACTTGTAATTAGAGAAGCTCATGTGTCTTTTAAAAGATAGATGAAGCTATTCGGTGAGCCTGTTTTTCGCCCACAGTATTAACTGTTTTAATCAAAAGTGAATCACTGTAATAATTATGCTTTAAATAAAACGAACTATAATGCTTAGTGATACTATGGGAATGGAAATGATCTCTGATGGGTGTTGAAATAAAATAATACATAAAAAGTTGGTAAGCACCGCTGTAGAGGGACTAAATGTACTGATATAATCACAACAGCAAGTACAATGTCACTCACACTTGCTTTATCCACCTTAAAAGAACAAGAAAACAGCTCTAAAAAGGTGTTGAGATGAGGAATTGCAGGTACAAGTTATGTATTAAAAAACAAAGCCAAATATATTGCAGGCCAAATTTCCTCCGTCATTCTCTGTGCAGTAATTTTCCACAGCATTGTTAATCTAAAATCATTGTCATTGTTTATTTCATTCCATAACATGGAACAGATTTCATAACAGGTGATTTATTTAACCTAAAAAGTATGTTAAAGCTGTTTTTTTACTGACCTGCTGGGAATGTTATTGAGGTATATTTGCTTTATTCACATGGGGAAAATATCTGAATCAATGAGAATGTAATTTTGCTTGACTCTTTGTCCTTTTGTGACTTTGGAGGCCGTAACCTCTCCTTGTCCTCCAGTATTTCTCTCTATTCAAGAAAATCACTGATGGCATCGCTACTCACAGATGAGGTTAAAACAGTTAGCCAGCTATCTGCCTGGCTCATTGAAGAAAGCATACTAACCTTTGTACGCTGAATTAGCAAAGGGTTTCTGCATCGATAATCATCAATCTTCCATGGCAGCGGGTGCCTTCGGTGCAGGTCAGAGGCTGCCATGTGCAATCAAGAATGAGCTGGAAGTCTTTGGGGTGCTTGGAGAGACTCTTACCAATCCCAGATGAGAGCTTTACTTTGCCTCGAATTAGCTCATGAGTGTGTTTCCAGCGCACGGCACGCACCTGCAGGGACAAAGGATAAACCGCAAGTGCGTTTCAAAGCTGTATTAAGAAACAGAGCAGAACTCGTTGGTCAGAAAGCAACTATTTTACACAAAGCCTTTTTCAAACACATTTTCTCAACACCATGAAGGTGACACAATGCTTAATCACCATCACCACTGACACGTTCTTGTCTAAACATTGAGCTAAAGATAAAATACAAGCCATTGGGCTTCAAAAAGCTGTACAGTGAGGTAATTATTTAGAAAATATATAATGTAACTAATGAGGCGGTTAAAAAGGTAAAAAAAAAAAAAAACATATCGCACCTCACCTTTTGAAAAACGAAGCAGCTTATCTTACCAAAGAAAGATACTACGGAAAAAAAAGATCTTGACCTTAAATGGTCTAAAAATGCTATGGAAAGGTCGCAGAAACTTCAGTCACGTTAAATTAAGCATTCTGACAATCACAAAAGACTTCATGTCTGACTTTAAACATCTGCATGCTCCTCAGCTCAAGTTTTCTCACGTGTTTGAAAAGATAAATAAGTCAGAACATGTTAGATGTTAAGGAAAAGTGAACCAAGAAAATAAACTAATTATGTTGTTGTCGTACCTTCGGCGCAGCAGATAATATGTCGTTGTCTAGGCCTAATTGGTTATTTTCTTTTGATCTAATGTTATCAGTGTAGTGTGTCAGTAAGCCTTGATTTGATTTTGTTTTGTCAGTTAAACGTGTTCCAGACCACGGCATGTTAATCTGATATAGTAGTTGCATTTTCCGCTTAATTTTTAATCTGTTTTTTAAAGATAAAAATTATTTTTTTATAATACCAATATTACATTTTAATAATTAATTTTGTAATTTATGTTTAATCATTTTACTTCTATTTCTCTTAGCTCATGCTTTTTAAGGAAATTTCCAAACAAAGAAATTCACAAGCCTTTCCACCAACTGTCTATGTTCTCTTGTGTTTAATCACAATCTTTTTGAGTATCATTGTCATTCTACAAGTGACCTGAAGAAATGAATAGTTTTGAAAGTTCTGTTTCTACACATCAAGAGCAACAGAAATGGATCTGTGACCCCCTAACCTCAATAACATTGTACAATAAAGTCATTTTGGTAGGAAATATGTAGCTGAAATGCAATTAGATCCTTATACATCATCTCCAGAGTAGGTTTATCTAAGGGGAGGACAGGGCTTTTGAAACTGCACTCTTGCTGTGGAAATGTCTTCCAAGGGCTGACACCGTGCAGTCAAATGAAGAAAGATGGTGCTTGTGTGGAGCAAATGGCCCATGACCAAGCTTAAACACCAACTGTGGCATAAACGAGTTGATAAATGTATCATAAATCTCTCAGACAGAAAACCCAATGATGTTTCATTCATATTTCACACTTTTCTTTTTTTTTTTTTTTTTACCTCAAACACCAAATAGCTGGTTGTTAGCCAACCTGCGCGCCAATTAAAGTAGTTATTGGACATGTTTACTAAAGCCTTTGTGTGCAGCGGTCCTTCGGAAAGAATAATTACTCCAGTTCAAGTGTGATCTGGAAAGCATTTGATTAACAAGCTCGATCCCATCCTCTGGAATGAGAGTTACCTTCTGATGCCATGTTCTCCTTGTCGTTCAAAAGCTTTTCTATGGGGTAACCCAAAGGGAATGAAATGCAAACATGCAATTAGAGGGGCAGCGAAGGAATGAACAACACAGAATAAAACAACCCACATTAAAAAAAGAAAAAAGAAATGATTGTAGTACGCAGCAATGCCAGAGGTTATGGTTTTCCCAGGCAATACATCATGCTATTTTGATAAAGAGTTGACACTGATTTTCAGTGGAAAGGTTTCTGTTGTGGTTTCATACTAGGTTTTATCAGAACTACTATGGATTGTGCTGAATTAATCAACGAGATCAAGAGCTCTCGCGATGCCAACAAAAAGGAAAACGCTTCATTATCAAGCCAGGTTGCGCTTCTCATAAAAGTCCAATCACATTCACAGAAACTTCAACTGAGTCACAGCATACAGACTCGCCAAGTCGGACTTTCTTAGTGGGTGGTCCTTCCTTTGCTTGATGTGGAAACTGAATTAGCACAGAGCCAGGTTCGCCCTCGATCTGGAAACATTTTCTACCTTCCAGAACGCGCTTAATATAGAGACGTAATAAAACACCTTCGGCCTCTGGCGTGTTGTTTTACCAAATAACATCTAACTGGCCATTACTCCCCATTAAGGCTAATGGTTAGACTAATTATGATAATTCCATAAAAGGTGGTGTGTTTAGCCCAAACTGTGGATGAACATTAACTTAATGACTACGGCTGACCTCTCTCGAATGCTGCCGGAGTGCATGTCTCTGATAGGCTATTAGTCACTAGCATTTTGCATTATCCTGTTTATGTAAAAGCCCCCGAAGAGCTCTACAGTCATAATCGTCTAGAGAGTTATCAGATTGTTGCCAATATCTGTTTCAAAATACAAATGAGGTGGATTTGCCCTCTGAGCCGCAGATCTAGTAATTCATCTTTTTTGCCAGATTTTTCCCACTTGTTTTAAGCATTAACAAGTTAAAATCCAGTGGAAAAACTCTTTAATTTCAGTAAGACAATATATGTTGTGCAGTTCTATTTTAAGACTTTTTTTGTTTTTTTAAACAGAAAAACAACCTGCAATGCTTGATACTCTGGCTTCCTTTGGAATATTCATTTTCAGAAAAATAATAATAATTTACTGAATTTTGTCTAAAAGGCAAGTTACTCAATGTTAACTCATTTAAATGTTGTTTAAACACAATATTTCACTCCTAACTATGCTGTTGTACTGAATATTACCACAGCACACTTCCTTGTGTGAAATTGCTTCTTTTAATATGTATCTCAGCTTGGCCCTTTGGTTAATTCAAGGATACATAAAACTTTTAACATAGCTGGCAACCAACCAGGAACACTAACATAATAAGCATTATTGCTAATGACTGTGTCTAAGACTTGCGGGCTGCGCCACTGCTCGGTTGCACCATGTGCTGTCTCTGCCTTCAGCAGAACTGCCAAGATCATGGTAAATGGTGTTGATTAGAACAACACTGGTACTCTGAGCCAAAGCAGCTGCTTTGATTCTGACTGATTGCTGGACATAGGGAATTAAATGAAGTATTCACTTGTCAGGGATTGTTTGGCTGACTACATATGTACTACATTATTACTTTTTTTAAGCTTCACATCATATCCTTACGGATGTCTAAAGTAATTTTGGCTGTCCAAGTTCAACGTGTGGGAGTCCCGATGTCGCTTGCTTTCTTGATAAGGCATTATACTTCGCTGACAACCATAAAGCTAGATTATCCGACAGCTGTCTGGTTAGTTTGGGAAATATCTCTGTGGAAAAAAAAAGATAAATTAAAGATATATATATATATATATATATATATATATATATACACACAATATTAACTAAATTACTTTTCTCTCGGATGGACAAGGAGTATAATATCTGGACATGTGGCATTAGAAAGTCCAACTTGGACTCCAACTTTGAGCATTTTCCTTTTTTATGACAGTTTTCATATTCTTGTTCATTTTCTCACATTGCTGGTATCTCATATTAAAACTCTCCACACAGTCCCAAGTTTAAACTAAAATTTGAACTGGTTTGAGAGAACAGGACCGTGCCAACCACAACTTGCGGTTAATGAATTTACATGCTTATATCTGACTTCATTAGTCCTTAAAGGAGGGCATCTGCAGCTCTTTCCAATCAAATGGACTGTATATTCAGTGTCAGGTTGCTTGATGAAGTGCCAGGGAGTTCTGGCTGTCAGTCTAGAAACTGCAACACATTATTACTTCAGCAGTACCGCACATAGAGTAATTAATGTCCATACATGCTCCTGTTTCCTCCCGTCTCCTGGCCCCACGCTCCACTGTTGAAACATGAATGACTCTCTAAGGGGTCACAGAGCGTGTTTTTACAAACTACCCTTCCTCTCTTGGCACAGTTTAATTTACATGTCATCTGCAGAGATGGACACCACCAACACTAAGAATGTCCATTTATGTAAGAGGTCTTGATGTGCCAGTGACAATTGCATTTGGAACAGAACGTTTATACAAGAGAAAACCGAGCAAAGTGCAAGTGCATGCACACACAAAAGTATAATAATCAGGTTCTTTTAAGAGGAATATTAAGTCTATTGTTTTAATCACACGCCCAGACAATTTTGAAATTTAGCCAAAATTCTTTGAAATAATTAGTCACTACTGTGTCATATAAACGTATAACTTAATAAAAAATTAAGCTAGAAGTACACAAAGGCCAATGTTACACTCAAAATGCCTAGGCAGAAACAGAAAAATGCTCAAAAATAAAACTGAAAACAGGTGGAAGTCTATAATATGAATTCATATTTTGTATACATGTTAATCAATACAAAACATCCTCTATACTAAACACTAGTCATGTGATATCAGATGTGTCATCAGACTATACGTTAAATAACTCAATAAATCTAAAAAAAAATACTTAAAGTAAAATGCAAATAATTGATTAAAATCTACCCTCATCCACACTTTAATATTAACAGTTCTGGTGAATAGACTCTGGATTGCTCTAAGTGTCTTTTGAATTTATATCATACACTGAATAAACATTTTTGACGGTCTCAAGTAGGCCATCACATTCATAAATATAGGACAATTAGTGAAATAATGCAATAGTGCTACTAAATCAGGCCCCACAACAATACAAAACCATCTGTAATTTCTGAAGTAGAGATATCTTCCTAAAATTATGTAGCATTTAATTTGTAGTAAATAAAATTTTACTGCTCACAACAGATTTTTTTGTAAATATCTACATTTAAATATCCATCCATCATTACTGAAACTGTAATTTTGGGAGGAGGGAGAGGACTGAATTTAGCTATTTAATAGATTTTGCTGCATTATGGATACATGATATGCTACAATATGTTATGTATATAAAGTATATAAAATAAGTTATTGTATCCTGTTATGGCTTAAAATTACAAGAAACTATTTTCAGTACATGTTCTAGTTAAAACATTTCCATAAGGATCATAAGGATGAGTTCCATATATCAGTGTCAACAAATGTGATCAATTTGCCTGCAAAGAGCACAGCGAAGCTCTTCCTGAAGGGTCAGAGTAGGCTGAGAGTAGGTTTTAAGAAAAAGGGTGCCGTGTGCAGCAACCTGAGCATAGATGTGTATTGCATGCGTGTGTGGGTGTACGCTTGGGGGAAGGAGCACATCTGAGAGCAATCCCCTCATGTGACAAAATGCAGACATAACAGTCTGCATCGACACTTGTTACCAGCACATAAACACTTGCCTTAGATTAGGTCGAGAGAGGGCCTGCAGCAGCTGAATGGGGCTTGGGCAGATCTGCTATTTATCAAACCCTAATTAACTGTTAATTTGCCAACCTCTAGGTTCAAGCATGTGACCAATTTATCACACCCAACAAACAGACTCTCCAACTCTCCCAAGGGGTGGTCGACAAGACAGCCTATGCTAACACCCTCTAGATCCAAGTCTATTAGGTCTTCCTATATACAATGAAAACGTGCAGAGAGTTGCTGAAATGCTGAAAAAAAATAAAATAAACTAAAATAAAAATTAAAGGATGCTGGTTGGATTCTTAGATTTGACACAAACTGAAGCATAAAATTTGCACTGTCAAACTCCAAAAAGGACACTTCATGCACCTTATGCACTATATACCAAGTTTTCTGAAGAATAAAATAGTTTTATGTTAGTAACAGAGATTTCTTTCCACCAAAACTTGCCTCTAAAAAAAGTGATTTAAAAAAGGGGTAAATCAGAATAAGTTTTCATATCTGTAGCAACCAAACAAGATGTGAATGCGGGTTAGGCACAAGGGTGAGTAAATAATAATAGCATTATCTTTTGTGGGTGAACTATTCAGGTGAACTAAATCTCTTTTTCTTGTTTCCAGACATTCTGAATTAAACAGTGTCTGAACATTAAAATGACATCTGATTGTTTACGAGCAAGATGATTGACAGCAAAATATTTACGCTATTATTTGGCGATAGAACGCATTCACCACTGTGCCTGTTAAAATATTACTAAAATAAAACATTAATAGATTACAGTTAGTATAATTATCATAATTACGCTAATCTGAGGATACACAGGATAGATGTGAATAGATGAATAGATGTGACTCTGCCAACTTTTAGATTCAATTTATCACACCCAACAAATGCACTCTCCGCCTTTCCCTGGGGACAGTGGAGGTGACTGCTCATGTGCTCAAATGTGTTAAAGAAGGCATCACAGGCAGTACACAAGCATATGGAGTTCTTTATAACACACTGGTGACAGCAGCTGTCAGTGGAAAGGTGGAAGTGCACACAAAAAACATCTTTGTTGAGAGATGTGTTATTCTATCCTTGAGTTTGTGTGGGTCGTGTCTATTAAGGCAGACATCACTAACACCTCACAGACAAATCACGCTATTAGCGTGTCACATCGAGTGGAATTACAGATGAAAAGCACTGATGGGAATTAATCTGTGACGAGCCATGAATGAAATGAAACTGAGTTTTCATCAAGCAGTGTTTGTGCACATAAACCATTCTGGCAAGGCTAATGAGGGAGAACTCGTACTGGGACGGCTAAGATGTGATGTGAAGACAAAAGAAAGTTTGTTTAGATTGTATGTTCCAGCACATTTTACATATCTAATCAAATAGTAGTGGTAAGATGTCTCCCCACTTTAAATGTATACTTGATGTTATTATATCTATATTTCAGCATGTTTATTGAAGCACCATGATTTTCTTTATTTTGACATTCATCAAAACAGGATAATTGATCAAATTTTTGCTACATAATCTCTCTCTGTCTACACTGTAAAAAATGATTTTTCAAAGTTGTAACTAAAAGAAAGATAATAGTTTTACAAGCAATAATATTTTAGACTTTCTACTTAAAAAAATCAGGTTTAATTCATTGTGTTACTTGCCATTTCTTTATTTGTAAAAAGCAATTTCTGAGTGAAAATTTTTTAACACCAACTTTTAAGTGTACCTGAGTAACCAAATAAATGTTACTAAAAGAAAGTAAAGACGCCCCTCAGAAATAGTGCAAAAGTTAATCATTTAAGTTAATTTAATACTCTCATTAATAAACGTACATTTCAGCTGAATCTTTATTATTCATCATAACTGAACAGAAATTAATAATCTGAATTAGTCATCGTTGCTTTTTTATGATATCCCTTCCTTGTTTAAAAAGGTGTAATTTACACAAATATAACAGATTATTTCACTGACAGATTTTTGGATATTATAGCTTATTCTAGTCTGAGTGAAACAAATTTAAGCAAAATTTTGGACAGAATATATAAATGTAGAGATTTCAATAATAATTATTAATGTATTCAAAAATAAGTAATATATTTGAAATCTGACAGAAGTTAATGAAATTACTAGCAATGTTAAAAATTGCCAGTGCAAAAAGTTTTGTACTATTACATTTTGAGCAGGGAAACACCCAAAAAGCATCTTGCAAAAATGGTTCAACCTGTACGTCTACAGGTCAATCGTGTCAAAAAAAAACAACCATAAAATGTGATTTAGTTTTTGCCTGCAGTTGTTGGAGGTATTGGGGGGAGGGTGTGACTACAGATAAAGAAATAATAAATGCACAGTCCCACAGCAATTAGGATCACTCAAGCATACAGCTAGAAGCTCAATGCCAAATTGGGTAGTTCTGCTGCAATTGCACTTCCTAGAGCAATTATCATAGGCACTTTTGAGGAAGGACAGACTGTTTACAAACAGTCAAGGCTTAGTTTGTGGGGTACATCAGCATTCCACATACACACACACTCAATCTTACCAGAGGATGTCAGATTGTTGGGTTTGGCAATTTAAGTAAAGTAATGACATGTTAGAAGCCAAAATGGCCTGACTCGTTTTTACTTGCTTGTTTCCAGTACATAAAAATGGGACTCATGTTATTAAACCAGTGACAACTGTCCTCTGTAAGTGAATTTGACTGCAGTCGTCCTAGACAGCAATTAACAGAAAACCTGTAAACACAAATATGCTACTGACCGCTCGTTCTCGGTGTGGCTCGCATATGGTGGGATTAAAGGCGAATATTTAAGGTTGATGAAATACTGCAGCAGCGTGTTCTCCGGGCAGCTGCGTTTTCCCCAGGCTGCTCTCGGTCAGTCTAATGCGCTCTGATGGTCCCACCAGAGTATTTCCTTACACACTCGCCCGGCCGGCCAGCTCTTGATCAGAAGCAGAGCTCGATGTGGCCAGTCATCCACCCCCCAGCCCGGCGCACGTGCGTCCGTGTGTGGGGCTCCGCGTGTGAGAGCTTTAGCGTAATGACATCCCGCTGAGAACAAACCTGTGGCTGAAGCGGATCACCGCGTGCAATCAAGTGCTCGAGACCATGTCATTGCTCTGCTCAGACTGTTTGGAAACAACATTTTTACAGTTCTTACCAACTTTCGCTGAGCCAGAGTTGTTGTTCGCGCAAAACAGAGCGCAGTTTCGTTTGGTGCCACTACTGGCGCTGTAATTACGCACTTTACGTTACTACTAGGTGCTGTGGCTATTTGATGAAGAACTTACTTCTTTACTGTTAATTAACTACATTTTATAAAAAATTAAAAAAAAAAAAATAAAAAACTATGTGTCATATGAATAAATTCTGCTATGTTGCCATTTTAATGTGGCCTATGAGTTGAACGCACGGCACCACAAAGTAGTAATTGCGAGTGAAAATCGTTCTTTTCTTTGAGCCCCGGTCGAGTATCCGAGTTGGCAGCATGTCAGTGGAAAAAATATGCCGGATGCAATAGATGCAGCATCTAAATTTGTTTCATCTATTACTAAACTAGCTAAGCGGATTGTAGAAAATACATTGCATAACTACGATTGAACCTAGGTCGATCCACCTTATTTTTCCCTCAAGAGTGGGTGGAGCCATTTGTAAATTTTATGGGTCTGGCTTCCGGTGTAATTTGCTTGATATTTCAAACTGGTGTGTCTTACCATATTATATTAATGTATTGTCCTAATTATGAACACACTGGTTTGTAGTTCAAGCAGTTTTACCCTTTACTGCACTTTGTTATTGTTAATTCCCTATTGCTAATGAGCCAATGAGCCGGAAGCCTTACACATTCACAGAAAATGGCTTACTTACGCGTTAAAAAAGTTAGATAATGATGAAAAAAGCAAAAACACACCCAATTAAAAATAAAATAAAATAAAAATAAAAAAATAAAATAATTTAAAAAAAATTGTTTAGTCAACTTATAATGTTAAGTTGTACTGAGCAACAACTTGTATATTTAAGTTGACTAAACCTAAAAATTCAAGGCAGCACGAACACTTACTTTTACACTTAAAATTAACTGTTCAGCCTCACATTGAATGTATTATAACTTTGTCGACCTCTTCACTGATTAAGTTTTGTATTACTGATATATTTAATATAATAATAATAATAAAATGTATATGGATCAGTGTATGTATCAAATGATGACCACTGATAAAACAGTAGACAAAAAGTACTGCTTCTGGCAATTCTGAAGTGCTCATTTTCGTAAATGTAAGACAAAAGGGATGTGGCTGACTTCATAGGCCACATGACATGTTTTTCATCAAAACAGTACTATTCACATTCAGACAAAGCTCACAAATTGCTGGTAAAAGGAAGGTCACATTCTAGAGAGTATTTTTGGTCTGTTTTTCTGCTAAAATATTCTAAAGTTGACCCTGTTTTGTCAACTTTGTAATATCGATAGCCACAAAGCTAACAGACATGGTCTAAATGCCACAAAAAAGAGAAACTTTGCTGAAACCTGAGCCAGTCTGATGATTTTTCATATGAATGAGTGGAAACATAAGCTAGACCTTATCAGAGATATCTACAGTGTTTTGTCATAAATGCACAACTTAAACTCAAATAGTTTGACACATCATTGGGCTTTCAAAAAGACCAGCAGGCCTATTGTCACGGCAAAAGCTAGAACTTAAATGGTTTGTG
>JAFVLL020037014.1:0-10482 GCA_021397915.2 Tor tambroides | reverse complement strand
GGAGGGATCTTCAGCCAGCCGTACTGCAGCTCGGCCGACCCCCCTGAACTCTGCTTCTCCGCCGGGAGCACCTTCAGGCCGAGGGAGCACAGGAATAGCTGGGCCGCCCTCTCCCCACAGCTGGTGAGGTAGCACCCCAGCAGGGCCTCCACACAGTCGGCTATGCTCTTATCGGCGATGCACTGCTCGGTGTGGAGGTCGTAGGAGATGGACTGCTTCCCAATATCCGTGCCACAGTTTTCCTCGGAGGGGTTCCAGAAGCCCACCACAAAGTCATCCTCCTCGCCAGCTTTGCTGGGGTCCAGGTAGCACATGGCGTCCCAGGAACTGTAATCGAACTCGTCAGCGCCGCCGTCTGGGGAAAACTGGGAGTTGTGGGCTTTTTTGGGAGCTTTCCATTCGCAGCCGGGCTCGGCCGGCTGGAGGGAGATCTTCTTCCCGAAGGCGCCGGAGCCAATCAGCATGTTATCGATGAATCTGATGTGCTCATAGTAGTACTCCAGCTCATCTTCCACATTGACCTCTTCTTTAGACGGCTCAACCTCCACATCCTCTGCCTCGTCGTCATCATCCTCATCATCACTGGCTTTTCCATTGGCCAAATCTTTATTCTGAGAAACAAAAACAGATTTACTGATGTCTTAGAGCTTAAACAAAACAAACCAAACAACATCACGAGAGGAACGTCGAGTCCAAGAGCCCTGTAAAGCCAAGGCTCAGTATCTACAACAGATTACAATTTAAAAGCGTTTTAGTTCAACCACAGTATTATGTTTGCTCAGGAGAGCTCTAACACAACCAAGGCTTCCAGTCCAAGTCAATGACTCATCCAATCTAATGTGATTCAAAAGCTGAAATGTACCCTGAAAATCATTTTTTTTTTCATCATTAATATGCCATAATGCTGACCATATGAGAAAACATCTACTGCATATTCATTAATGTTAATATCCTTGACACCTTATACTGTAATAATACATGGAAGTGACACTTAAAATTACAGCACCCGAGGCAAATTTAGAGCACTTGTACCATACACATACACCCTGAACCACACAGAGCAACCCAAAACATACAGCCAGTCTCCGTCGAAACCATGGAGAGGGCTGGTAGAAACCAGAAGCAGAGTTCTTTCCATTTTTCTTACTTGGTCCTCTGCACATGTCCTAATACATCACATATGCTGAAACACAGATGGAAAACTGTGGCTTCTACTTAATATTTCAGATATTTCATTTTAAATCATTGTGGCACCTCTTCCTGACCTGACATGCTTCTTTGAATTGTGCCTTGGGTTAAGGGCTGCAGATATCTTGAATTCCATGATATATTTATGCAACGTGATAAGGTTTTAACAATCTATAAAGTTGCAATTTTCAAAATATAGAATAAAAGTTGCTTTTGTTTCGATAAATGTAAAAAACATTAGGGGATTGGAAAGATTTTGTAATATTTAAAAAAAAAAAAAAAAAAAATCTCATGCTCACCAAAACTGCAATTATTTGAAGTCAAGGAAACATTTTTTATTATTACCCATGTTGAAAACCATTGTGCTGCTAAATATTTCTGTGGAAACCATGACACCTTTTATTTTAAGCTCAAAAGAACAGAATTTATTTAAAATAGAAATCTTTTGTAACATTATAAATGTCTTTGCTGTCAATTTTGATCAATTTAATGCATCTAAATGACTATATTTAAAAAATATTTAATGGTAGTATCAATTTATATAGTTAAAAAATACAAATATTAGCCAACTAAAATTAAAATGTTCTTCCCAAAATATAAAACATATATTCAGACACTGAGATTTGTTTTTAAGGTCTTCATATTTGCACATGGTTTGAATGATATTTTAATCTTAGGTTTGTTGAGTGTTGTCATTGCATTATTATTGATGCTTTTCACTTTACAAAAATACAATTTGTTCAAGAGTCATTTTCTTACTCTACAGAAATTTCAGTAGGTTGGCATTACTATATTTAATCAAATTAGTTAAGCTGCTACCTTTTACTTTATATCCATTTCTTGTATGGAGAGGTTTGGAAGTAATTTCCCTGGAGATGACAAGTGAATTGAGGAAGATTTGTTGCCATTAGTTTTAAATCAAACCAAAGGTGTGTCATGCTGAACTGACTATTTCTAATCTTTTCCATGTATAATAAATAAAAAAAACTGCATGAATAAATTCCTTTCTGAAACCAGCTTCACCCAGAAAGGATGAACCTGCCCCCTAGTGGCAATGACAGGAAACAGCTGCAGCTCAACACTGCCAAGATGTTCCTCAGCTGAAGGCACAGAGCCATGTAAACAAACTTGTAATTGTGCATGAAGATGCATGTTGATATTGGGTTAAGCTTGACTTCAGCTATCTGGTAAACAAACGGAGACGCTCTCTGACTCATACCTCATCTGAGTCCCACTTGTCTGTGCTGTTTTTGTCCTGATTCACGACGTAGCCCGGGGGAAGCCAGTTTACCGGGGGATCAAATATGGATACCACCATTCGACTAGGAAGGCCCTTTTTCTTCCCCAGGCGATAAAGGTTACAGTTGCTGACCTGGAGACATTGGAGCAAAAGAAGTTTGTTTTCCCATATAACATGTGAAGCAAAAATAAATGAAACATTATTCAAATAAATACGAGGCTTTATATAAATGGTAACAGTAACTGAAATAAATAAATTTATCATCTTTTCAATAAAACACCAGTAACTTCAAAGTGTTGTGTGATGAAAACCAAACAGTTCAGTATGCAAGTCTTACAAATTCATCGGTTAGACTTTAAATGGTGAATATTCTATTAGCACAAAGCAAAGGGAAATTATTTTACAGGAATGAACTTAAAAGTAACTAATTAATAAAAAGTAAACATAATATCAGCTTTAGTTGTGCTTTTTATCTATAAAAAATTTTTTTTTTAAAAAAATTAAACACCAGGAGCTGAATTAATTTCAACCTAATTAATAAAAATTTAGCATTACAAATATTTAATTAAGAATATTACAATTAAACTTTAAAAAATTACAAAAATTATTTGAAATATTTAAAATTAATTTCATACACTGAAAAAAGTAGGATTAGAAAACAATTTTCTCAGAAATTTCACAAAGTTACAAAGAAACAGCAAGTAACACATTGTGTTAAACATGAAATATTGAAGTAGAAAAACTGAAAACCGCATTTTCTTGTAAAACTCACTCCAATAATCTTTTAATTTACAAGTTCAAAAAAATCCTTTTTTTCCCAGTGTAATAATTTATTAATGAATATTTATGAATAGTATACTACTGAGTATAATTTAAGAATATTTAAAATAAAAGAATCTATTTTTTTTAATTAAATATAATTTGCAAATATATCAGATTTGCAAATATATCAGATTAGTAAAAACTTATTCTCATGTAAAATTTGCAATGCATTTTTGTGGGGTGATTTTTGCTTTGCAGTTACACTAATGATCTTAGTCTTTGTGGCTGAATCTTACCTTCTTGCTTCTCATGTATGACAGCCTGCCCTCGTGGGCGTCTGGGTAAGTGCAGAACAGGTAGGTGGTGATGGCGTGTTTCAGGAAAGAGTCGCCCAACATCTCCAACCTCTCCAGATTGAAGCCATCACTGGCGTTGGAGAGGGTCAGGGCCTGCAAGATGAGGCCGGGGTTGGGGCCCAAGGTTTTGGGAGAATCCCAGGCTGGACCTGTGCAGGCTGATGTAGATGTCACGTCAGAGACCTCTGATGACACTTCTGAAGGTGCTGTGCTGCTGGTTGCCGGCTCTGGTTTGGGGCAACAGTTTGAGGTAGGTTTTTTCACATGTCCGTCACAGAGATCTGAGTTCCTGCCTGGGATACATTCATCGCTGGGCTGGGGCTGTGGCTCGCCGGCTGGAGAGGGCCACACAGGAACTGAGGTAGTGGTTTGTGTTGATAGGTCACTCTCCAGAGGGCCCAGGTGAGAGCATTGGCAAATGTCATGTCTATGTGGAAGGTCAAGCCGCTGTCGCCCCGAGTGCCGTTAGGGAGGTTTCGGGAACAAACGCAGTCGCTCTTGTCTTTGTTCGATGTCTGGAGATCAGTCACAGGGAGCATGTGGGTTTCTAGCTTTTCATCTGGTGTGTTGCAGTTCTCACAGGGGAGAGTGCCCTCTGGAGGCTGGGAGGCCTCCGTACTGCAGCCCTCCAGGGCAGTGTGGTCTGTATCTGAGCTTGTGCCGTGTTTACAGTGATCGTCATCTTCCATACATATACTGGGGCAGGAAATGAAAGACTTGCTGTCGATGGATTTCTTCCATCCGAAATCCAAATTTGGATACCTGGGTTAAATATTCAATGAGATTAGGACTCAAATAGGAGCACCTCCTTCAATGCAGAGATTGCTGAAGCCAGCTTCTAAGATGTTACCTTACAAATTAATTGGAATGCTTTAAATAGCGTTTTTTTTTTTAACTCTCTGTGCCACACATATGACTCGAGTTACAAATGAATCCAATAGAGTTTGATGTTAGCATGTTGCTAAGCTAACTATACAATGCTCTAATAAGAATAAAAGTAATATGCAAAGCAAACGCTGCATTAAAATTTGTGTTTATTTTACTTTATATTTACTAAATTAGAAATAAATCATGTGAAAATGAACATGAAAAAATGGAAATTGAAAAATGAGCCTGTAAAATAATATAAATGTATTTTTAATTTTTAATGCACTCAGGTGCAGGCATTCTCGGTGCTGTCAAAATAAAAGTCCTGCATTATCAACAGTGTCAAAATAGAGGTCCTTCTTCCAAATTTATCAGCTAAACAAAAAAAAAAAAAAAAAAAAAAAAAAAACAAAAAAAAACTTAGCCAATGCCAACTGAATTCAAATTTGGCAAATAATGGTCAATATATCAGCCTCGGCGATATATCAATATTTTTTAACCACTACTTAGAATCAACCATTTTTAACAATGCTTTTTAATAGAGAATAAAACATTATTTTCAGCCTTTTTCTCCACTGCAAAGCATATTTTCCATGTGTAAAACCTTTTAGAACAGCCTTTGCATCAAGATTGCACCTACAATGCCTTAAAGGTGTCATAGGTGATTGCCTTCAGAAACATTTTTTGTTATTCTGGTTGAAAGTCTCTTCACATCCTGATAGCAATCATTAAGTTAAGTGGTATAAAAGTATTTATCTGTATTTATATATTCTGTGGAAGGTGTAGGACCAAGAAATGTTCTCCCAATCAAAACGCTCGTTCCGAGCGTTTTAATTTTCTCTCCTACCTGCCTGTCAACGTATGTATTTGCATACCTCTGCGCACCGTGTTCGCAGACATGACACGTCATCAGCGTTCACGCACGCCATTGCAGACAGAGCGAGAATGGCAGGCAAACATCAACAACCCGATCTTCCTTCCTGGTAGTGTAGTACTTTTACTAACTGTGCTATAAAGTTTTCTCACCGGTGAATGACACATGATGTAGTCCTCGCGCCCCCACTCTGCATATTTTGCATGTCTCTCTTAGTTAACACACCTGAATCAGATAACCAGCTTGTTAGAAGAGAGATACGTGAATGAACTGTGTTCCGACTGACATGCTCCCTACACAGTGTTCATTGCTCCCTACTCCCTGAGCAGGGAAACCAAGCAGTTTACTTCACTTCGGAACATCTATTCACGGATTGCGCTGCACAGCATCTTCACACAGACGAAACTTACTAGAGAAGTGTGACATAATATACCTCTGTAAATAAATACCATTTAAATTCACGTCTAGCACACTTTAATTGCCCTTTGTATGGAACATATATGCTTGCTTTGAACTGGACCGTTGATGTAGCCTCTTGTAGTAATTTAATGTTGTCTCTGGTATTCTGCTCTTGAGCGTATGTGTTCAGGGGGCGTGGCTTTGGACGGCGATTGCAGGGAGGGTGGGACATTCGCTTTCAGTGCTATCAGGCTAAAGTTAGCATTTTCCGAAATCTCCAACGGCACCTTTAAAATTATGTCTATGGAGAGAGCTCACTAGGTTTTGGAAAACAGCGAATGAGTGTTATGCATATGATGTGTATTTTTTTTTTTTACTGACCTAAAATCAGGAGGCAGGGTCTGAGTCCCTACACCAGCGTCAATGGCTGTCTGAGACCGCAGCTCTTCGGCCGTCAGAAGGCAGTGAAGTCTGTAGAGAATGCTGGGAAGGCAGACGGCTTTCCTCCACAAAGAGGCTGGGATGGGGTGAATGGCACAGAGCTCCGGAACTAAAATCTAAGCAGACGGAACAGAAATACAACCAAAAGCTGTTATCTGATGTGAGTCAAACCTCTGTTGATCCGTTACTGCTCTCAGTGGGAGGAAATACTCAAACAGGCGGTGTGATTAGACTTAATTCAGGTATGATGGCTTATAATTATCACCACAAATTCTTTCCGTCAGTTAATACCTGTTTGTTTTGTAGACTTTCCCACTTGGCCTTTCTCTTCTCCGCACTGCTGAGAGGAAGGGCTTTCCCCTTTTGATTAAGGTGCCGGGGAGTTAAAAGATTCAATCTACAGGAAAAGACCACCATGGACATATAATGAATTTCTTGGAGAGAGAAAAAAAGAGCACATACCAGAATTCGTCTTTTTTTTTTTTTTTTTTACTTCCTACCTTGAAGATGTGTGGTCCACATCCAGTAGTGGCTGGTTAACATTAGACAGGTCCAGGTTGTACTTGGTTTTGTAGTACTCAGCGAAAGTCTCATACTCTGGAGAGGGGAATTTACTGAGCGGGGTGAGGTCTGTGTAAACGTCAGCCACATAGAACCGATGTGGCTGGTCAAAATTACGATACCTTAGAGGGAAGAATGGGACATAAGGGTAGAGTTCAACTTCAGTGAAAACAAAAGCACAGTATAAGTCATCAATGAGAGCTTAATTGCAAGGGCAATAAGACTCAGTTCACAAGTTACTTTTGTACCTTGGAATGATGACAGCATCCTGGTAGTCCTCCAATTTGAAAATGAATGGGTTTTGCTTGGTGTACTGAGTATTTGGAATGCCAATGCGTGCTTCAGACTTTTCAATATCCTCCATGAACTTGAAATCCAGGTCCAACGTATTGGAATCCTCAACTAAAAAGAACAGAAGTTACACGACTAGGGCTGCAACAAGTGGTAAACTAAAAGATTTTATAGCCAATATCTTGGAGAGCCGGGGGCCGATGGTGGAGAGAAGACCTGTGTGTGCGTGTGTGTGTAAAAACACTAATAATTTTATTATATTTCATTTAGTTTCTTTGACAGTTTTCTCTGGAAATAATTTATTTGACAGAACTGTTAACTAATGATGATGAAGAATGCAAGGTCCTGTGCATGTAAGTGCAGTCAAAATAAAAGCCACGGTGCTGTCAAAAAAGTCCTGCTTTTCATTATTAGTTGGGTCCGTATGCTGTGGAATGGATTGACTAGGATTATTATTATTTTTATTTATTTTTTTTTTAAATCAAAAAAGTGGATCTGGAATGCCCAAGTCTGCTCAGTAAAATAGAGGTCATTTTGTCCAAATAATTGAATAAATATTTGACAGATTCATTGCAGATCTAGGTAAGACCATATCCTAAACTGACAATCAGAGGAAGGACTAACTTTAATCTCATATTCAAACAAGACAAAATCTCGCTGTGGCTGACTGCAGCACTCACCGATGTTGAGAGGTAGAACGCAGTAGGCAGAATCTGCCTCTACAGGCTTAAACTCCAGTGCTGGCTTTTCCAGACGGAGGATGTGGGAGAAGATGTACTGGTGCAGACGTGTGATCAGCTCCAGCTTCTCCGCGCTCAGAGTGAAGCCCGACTTCTGCAGCTCAATTGAAATGGTCACCTCACCAGAACGTGTATACACAGGGAAGTGAGGGATCTGAAAGTTCAAGGCAAGTTAATGAATTTCAGATATAATCAAATGAAGGACACACTTGACTGTATTATAAATAACTATCAAAGTATTTCACAATTAATAAAAATTGACAAGTTCTTCTCCAAGGATCTGCAGATTCAGAAAGAGAAGTTACATTAAAGGTGATTACCCGAGGTATTGGTTTAGCTGTCAGGATGCCAAAACATCGAGTAGTGTCCTCCGGTGGGTACAGCTTCCTCCGCCGGAAGTTGAGCTCATCAGGAAGAGGGGTGGTGAGGACCATCCCTATGACATAAAGGTAGCAAGGCTGCTCTGGCACAGGGTAACACCCTCGCAGACACTCTGGTATCTACAAGACAGGAAACCCAACATGATTCTATACCTTCTACTCATTGTACTTTTTAAAAAAAAAAGAAAAAAAAGAAGAAAATAATCCTCAGCAAGGATGAATTATAATGATCATAAAGATGCTAAAATAACGTTTCAATTTCCAATTTCTTTTGAACATTCTTTTCAGAGAAACCTAAAATCCTCCAATATGTCTATAATCTGACAAAATAATAAAGTTTCTTGAGCACCAAATCAGCATATTAGAATGATTTCTGAAGGATCATGTGACACTGAAGACTGGAGTAATGATGCTGAAAGTTCAGCTTTGCAATCACAGGAATAAATTACACATACAACTCAATATTACTGTTTCACTGTATTTCTGGTCAAATAAATGCAATAAATGCATGAGAGACATTTTTCTCCAAACACTTACTGACCACAAACTATGATGTTACCAACAAAAACGTGAATCCTGACAGACTTTTAAAAAGATATTTTGGGTTCATGACACTTACGGCTTTTGGGTAACACTGTCTCCGCTTGGTGGAGCCTGGTCTTCCTGGCACGTTCGTCTCCTCCTCATCATGCAGGTCCAGCTCCTCCTCATACTTCACAGTTTCCTTTCCCACAGGCATCAAATGATCATCTAGTTCACCTAGACACAGGCATCACACATCTGTCAGCAACTCTCAGTCTCAGAATGCATCAGAATTCTCATAGCTTTGGACTTTTTCATGCTCACCAATTTTGTGCAGCTTTTCACAACAAAGAAGAGCGACAGCTTTCTCTGCAAGTCTTGCACAACTCATAGTTGGCCCCTAAAGGGATGAAGAAACATTTGGAAGAAAGTAAAACGTCGATAACGAATTTATATAAAAATTGCATACATCATGTCTTTTAAAACCTGTATGACTTTCTTCCATGAGAACACAAAGGGCTTATAGCAGACTCTCCAAACTATTCTGTTTCATACAATGAAAGTGAATGGTGACCATGGCTGCCATGGTTTTCCAAGGAAAGATTGTCAGTGAAAATCTTAAATTTCAGTCTGTGTCTCTCACAAAGAATCATATGGCCATAAATGACTTTGAATAAGGCAGTCAAATCATATGAACAACTTTTCTGGCGCTTTTTTGTTTTTTTGGAGTTTGACAGCTCATGGTTTCCATCCACTTTCATTGTATGGAAAAGAGCAGTGTGAACATTCTTCAAAACATCTCTTTTTGTGTTCCATGGAAGAAAGTCAATCTAACAGGTTTGGAATAACACAAGGGTGAGATAATTCTGACAGTCTGTGTAAACTCCTAGCAAAGACGACAAAATCTTGGAATATTTTGAAAAATGTATTTTGGCAAAAACTCACGGTGACAGGAACTCTGAGTGGTGAGTTAATGGGTAGGAAGAGCATGGATTGATAACCTCCAGTCTTCAGCTCCACAGTTTTACACTTCGGAGCAAGATGAGTGAACGGATCACTGGGCAAACGCGCACAATATCTGCACAACACACAAAAGCATTTAAGCATGACATTACGTGCATCAAAATATAGCAATCTTTGATTCAGAAAAGAGTATTGACCTGTTGACGTGCCCAATGGCTGTGTTAATTGTCACACGTGGGCCGCCGTCCTCTGAGCGCAGGACGTAAGGTGGTAGAACGTTGTCATCATCGGTCACCGGCTCCAGTTCAAAGTCACTGCATTCTGCTGACTTCGAGCACTTATTTCGGAGGATCTAAAAGACATACAACTCTTAGAATGACACATTTTAATGTGCATGCAACATCATCTCATTAAACCAGCTGACCTTCTCTATGGCCTTGTAGGTCTTGAGGTCTTCTTCAAATGTTTTTGTCCGTTCGCTGTCAGCTAGCATGATGTAATTGGAAACTGGAGCCCGGGCGCGACCTTTGGATTGCACGTATGACCGGTACTCTGTCGGCAGGTCAAACCGAACGACCAAATTGCACTTTGGAATATCAACGCCTTCTTCCACAATGCTGGTTGCAATGAGCAAGTTGGTTTCGTGGGCTCTG
Organism: Tor tambroides; assembly: GCA_021397915.2. Lineage (NCBI taxonomy): Eukaryota > Metazoa > Chordata > Actinopteri > Cypriniformes > Cyprinidae > Tor > Tor tambroides. Next base: position 245 of record JAFVLL020037014.1, on the reverse strand, counting down.
AACTTCCTCAGGACCTGGACAGTGATATCAATCAGCAAAAACATTTATGGTTAGTCCAAGCTAAAGAAGTGTTACAAGAGATTTCCTAGGACTGCTGAATTCTCTTACCTCCTCTTGCTTTCTGAACTCCACCTCCATTTGTTTGCTGCGAGGCTGGTTCTTGCCGATGCTGTGACCTGTGATGAAGTTGCTACTGATGTAGGCCAGCTCTGGGTCCTGCTTCCCTGCCTCCTTGATAAGCCTGA
>JAFVLL020037013.1:0-36667 GCA_021397915.2 Tor tambroides | reverse complement strand
GAGAAGGACCAGCTGCCGTCTGGATGTGTGCTGATCACTGGAGCGCTGTACCTGCTGAAACTGCCGTCTGTCCTGTAGCATTTAGCAGCTATCAACCCCACCAGACTCAGTAATAAGATGACTGATACTGTAACAATAGCGATGAGCAGATATAGATTCAAATCTGAAAAACTCTCCTCTTTAGCAGGAACTTCTCTGAATGATGTCTTTATGTCATCCAGACTCTCAACAACCACAACATCCATGGACATAGTCGCTGAGAGTGATGGCTCTCCATTATCAGACACTGTGATAAGAAGTGGATGAGTTTTTAAGTCATTGTCACTCATTCGTTTCTTAGTCCTTATTTCTCCAGTGCTGCTTCCAATGCGGAAGAGATTCGTTCCTTTGGGTTCACTTAGATGATAAGACAGAAGTGCGTTATATCCAGAATCAGCATCAACAGCTCTGATCTTGGCTACAAAGTATCCCGCTTCAGCAGAATAGGGAATGTTCTCACTATTAACTGATCCAGGTTCAGAATAAGGAGGTAAAATAACCGGACTGTTGTCATTCTCATCAGTTATAAAAACGTTTACTGTTAAGTTACTGCTTAGTGATGGAACACCCGAGTCTGTGGCCTGAACTTCAAACTGAAATGACTTAAGATCTTCGTAGTTAAATGACTGTTTACTGTACAAGTCTCCGCTCTCACCATTTATGTCAATCATGGAGACCAATGGAATTACAGTTTTGTCTCTGCTAAGTATAGTATACGAAAAATGAGCATTCTCGTTGATATCTGGATCCTGAGCAGTCACTGTCGTTATAATGGCACCTGCTGGACTGTTTTCCTTTAAATATACGTTCATCACAGCTTCTGGAAAGCGTGGCGCGTTGTCATTCACATCAGATATATGAACTGTGATAACACTGGTACTAGAGAGTGAAGGAATTCCTTCATCTGAAGCTATTATTGTGATATTATAATTAGCAATTTCTTCTCTGTCCAGCGCTCCATCTACAACTAAAGAATAGTAGTTTTTATACGATGACTCGATCTTAAACGGCACCTGACCTACAATATTGCAGTGCACTATTCCATTTTTACCTCCGTCTTTATCGGAGATTGTAATTAGAGCAACGGCTGTTCCGACTTTTGAATCCTCTTTAATAGTACTCGCCAAAGAAGTCACCATTAGCTCTGGTGGATTGTCATTCACATCAACTATTTCAACCAACACCTTACACTGTGAACTCTTAGGAGGGTGGCCTTTATCTTTGGCCTGCACCCTCAATTCCACAGCAGCATTTTCTTCATAATCAATATTACCTTTAACGGTTATAAGTCCGCTTTCAGGGTTAATTGAAAATAAATCTGATGCTTTGCTAGTTCCTTGCTTAACAATAGAAAATGTTATATCACTATTTATTCCCTCATCTAAATCAGAAGCGGAAAGGGAGATGATTTGGGATCCCAGAGCAATATTCTCGTTCACTTTCACTTTGTAAAGAGATTTGCTAAAAACTGGAGAGTTGTCGTTAACATCCAAAACATTAACGATTATCTCTAATGTTCCAGACATTGCAGGTTTCCCTCCATCAGCAGCAGTAAGTGTTAGATGAATGGCAGAGCGTTTTTCGCGATCTAAAGCTTTAACCAGAACCAGTTCGACAGTGACACTCTGTTCGACATTTTGCACATCCAGAGAAAAGTGTTCGTTGGGACTAAGCTTGTAGGTTTTAACAGCATTGTTGCCAGAATCTGGATCTTCAGCCAAAGGAAGAGAAAATTTCTCTCCAGGAGACGAGACTTCCGTTATATTCAGTATCTGACTGCTAATCTGAAACGATGGTGCGTTATCGTTGATGTCAATTATATTTATTTCTATTCTATACAGGCTCAATGGATTATGGGTCATTGCTTCTAAAAGCATCATGCATTTCTGATCAGTAGAGCAAAGCGATTCTCGATCAATTCGATTATTCACAAACAGAGTCCCAGTCTTTAAATTCACGCCAAAATACCTTTTGTTGGTTCCTACAATCTGAAACATGCGAGGTTCCAGTTCCTGCACGTTGATGTGAAGATCTTTTGCTATATTCCCGACAACGGTTCCCATATTCACTTCCTCCGAGACGGAATATGCAATCTGACCGGAAGATAAAGTCCAACAATAAGACAGCAGTATCGCAGTCCATATAGATCCAACATATTGATTCATCTCTGCGTAAAACCAACAATTCAATATCTAAACGGATCAAATAAACACTGAACCAAAACAAACAAATCCAGCTGGAACGTGGTTCACTACACAACGGCAGAAGACACCGCTGATTTGACAAGGTTAAGATTGGTGCTTTGGAAGGAGGAGACATACAAATAAGCGCGTAATTATGGTCTTGCAAAATTTTCACGGTTAACAGCGGCTCCAGGTGGTTTCTAATGGAATAGCAGAGCACTCTTAATGTTCCTCCAGCAACAGCTTCAAGTATACAAGGAAATAGAAACTCTTCAAAGTGTATTTTTAAACGCACTTACATGACACAGTAGAATAGAGGCAAAGAAGGTCTTGTGTGATGAGATTATCTTAAATATCAGGTGAACTAATATCCATAACATAATCAAGTGTAAACATTTTGCAAGCGATAAAATAATAAATAAAAAAAATCAGCAAATCTGTAAATCAGTAAACCTTATCTCAGTGGGTTCATGTTTAAATCGTTAACAAAACAAACTGTGATGATAAAAAATGCCAGTTGTATATGAGAAGATTTACACAATGACCACAACTGTCGCTGTCCAGTGAGAAGTTCTGAAATTCAAACAAGAACTCTGCTTTAGGAAAACTTAAAAAAAAAGAAAGAAAGAAAGAAAGAAAGAAAGAAAAAAAGAAAGAAAGAAAATACGAAAGAAAAAGAAGATTTTAATAGCAAAATAAATAAACAAGCAAACACATGCAATTCTCTGTCCCACATTTTGTGCTTAGTCCTGCAAATTTTTACGTTGAAAAAAATAAAATAAAATAAAATAAAAAAAACCCTAAAACTGTGACCCCCCCGGGACGTAACATTATTTGGAATCTTTTACATCAATTCTCAAAGCCATTCAGCCATTCTGTTCTGACTTTTCTTACAAGTTGTTGCGCACATCACAGTTTTAAACTCTATTTAGACCTACAATTTGTATGAAATGTGAGTTGCAAACTAAATCGTTTTTTTTTTCTTCTTCTTCTTTTTGTACACTATTAGTGGAAAACATAAAACAATCTTCCATAACTAGTGGCAACTTGTCGGCACATCATTATATTCAATTTCAGCAAAATGCAATGAGAATGGTCAGAATATTAAACAAGTGGTTTCGTGTATAAATATCTTCAAATTTAATAAAAACATAAAAACACCACAATGAGCTTTTATACCACAAATAAATAATGAGACATAGCTAAATCTATTTATTATTTATTTACTTTTTCCCCCAGGGAAGGAATATAGGTGCGCGTAAAATAGGTGCTTTCGTAATAAAATTAAAGACACAAAGTTAAGGACACAATGAAAAGTAAATAAAATGACAGCTAAACAACTTCTTAAAACTTGAAAAATTATTTCAAATAAATAATAATATATAAGGAGAAATCACCAGTGTCTTACCTTCTCTGAAGTAGGAAGAGTTTGTGTGCGCGTAAAAGTATCTCCACTGTTAATGCTGATCAACTCTGCGTCTGCTGGAGGAAACGGCGAGGGGAAAACGACTACATCACTCTTTATTGTGTCTGAACTAAAACACACGTCGTACTGTTGTGTGGATTTAGAGAAAGACCAGCTTCCGTCTGGATGTGTGCTGATCACTGGAGCGCCGTACCTGCTGAAACTGCTGTCTGTCCTGTAGCATTTAGCAGCTACCAAACCCACCAGACTCAGTAAAAAGATGACTGATACTGACACAATAGCGATGAGCAGATACAGATTCAGATCTGAAAAACTCTCCTCTTTAACAGGAACTTCTCTGAGTGATGTCTTTATTTCATCCAGACTCTCAACAACCACAACATCCATGGTCATAGTCGCTGAGAGTGAAGGCTCTCCATTATCAGACACTGTGATAAGAAGTTGGTGAGTTTTTAAGTCATTGTCACTCATTCGTCTCTTAGTCCTTATTTCTCCAGTGCTGCTTCCAATGCGGAAGAGATTCGTTCCTTTGGGTTCAGTTAGATAGTAAGACAGAAGTGCGTTATATCCAGAGTCAACATCAACAGCTCTGATCTTGGCTACAAAGTATCCCGCTTCAGCAGAGTAGGGAATGTTCTCACTATTAACTGATCCAGGTTCAGAATAAGGCGGTAAAATAACCGGACTGTTGTCATTCTCATCCAGAATAAACACACTTACAGTCGCATTACTGCTCAGAGGAGGAACACCAGAGTCTGTTGCCATAATTTGAAACTGTAAAGTTTTTACCTGCTCATAGTTGAAAGTCTGCATGCTGTATATCTCACCAGTCACAGAGTTTATGCTGATTGCTGTCGATAAAGGGACACTGGGACCATCGAGTAATGAATAAGTTACCTGAGCGTTCTCTCCATAGTCATAATCTTGGGCAGAAACAGTCGCTATCTGGCCACCAGCTGGACTATTTTCTTTCACATAAACATTAATAGCAGAATCTTGAAATCGAGGCGCGTTGTCATTCACATCAGAAATATGAATTGCTATAACTGTGGTTTTTGATAGAGGTGGGGTTCCTTCATCTGTAGCCGTGACTGAAATATTTTACTGTGCAGTTTCTTCTCTGTCAAGAGTCCCGCTTAGAACAAGCGAGTAATATTTCCCTTGTGTGGTCTGTAATATAAAAGGAGAGTTTTGGGGAATAGAACAATGCACTTTTCCATTTTTACCCCCATCTTTGTCTTGGACCGTGATAAACGCTATTACAGTGCCTTGTTTTGTATCTTCACTTACATTATCCGGCAGCGACGAGAGTGTAATGTCAGGTGCATTATCGTTGATGTCAAGTATCTCCACGAGGACTTTGCAGTGAGATGCAAGCGGACTCTGGCCTCTGTCCCAGGCCTCCAAGCGGATTTCGTACGCACTAATGTCCTCATAATCCAAAGTGCCAATAACTGTTATTTCCCCAGTGGTGTTGTTGACAGCGAACTTATCTGCTATTCCTCTTTGGCCTTGTTTAAAATTATAAACGATTTCACCGTTGAGACCCTCGTCAGGATCAGTGGCATTAAGCTTTAGTATTGTAGTGCCAACAGGCGCGTTTTCCAAGACTTGAGTTTTGTACACAGTTTTGGAAAACACCGGTGCGTTATCATTTGCATCTAAAACATTAACAATAACACTCGTTGTGCCAGACCTTGAAGGTTTTCCTCCATCGATAGCAGTTAAAATCAGCTGTATTGTTGACTGTCTTTCTCTATCCAGCGCTTTTTGCAACACCAGCTCAGGAGAGGGACCACTTTCTGCATCTGTATTCATTTCTAGACTAAAAAAGGGATTGTTTGACACTTTATATGTGGTAACTGAGTTGCTTCCCACATCTGGATCTTCCGCGGTCAGCAGGGGGATTTTTGCTCCTGGTAACGTTACTTCAGATATACGTATAAACTGTGCTTTTTCTGCAAAATTAGGAGAGTTGTCGTTGATATCCGATATTTTTACTTCTATACTGTGAACATTCAAAGGATTATTAACAATGGCCTCCAGGCTTACTGTGCAAGTGTGGGCATTGGGGCACAACTGTTCTCTGTCCATTGTCTCTTTCACATAGAGAACGCCAGTTTTTAAATTCACGGCAAAATTATTCTTAGATGACGCTGAAACAATCCTCAGCCCGCGCAATTCTAAATCATCCACTTTTAGGTTTAAATCCTTGGCTAAATTTCCAACAAATGTTCCCGGACTCACCTCCTCGGACACCGTATAAACAATCTGCCGCGACATCACATTCCCGGCTAGATAAGACAGTAAGAATGTTAGGAGAATCCATACAAATGTAGCTTGTTTGAACGATGCCATCATTTCGATGATCAAGTAGTTGTGCACTAACCGCGATTTGGTGAAGGTTTATCCAAAGAGACAAAAATTCTTGCGGTCTTCAGTTTCCTTTTCCAGCAGACAACATTTATCCCCAACATGCAGCTCTTCAGTTGTCATATGTGTGTAAGGTGGAGCTCCACGGAAACACGACTTTCTTTGGTTTGTTAGTGGATAGTGCCACCATATGGTCATACTGTATAGCGAAACAAGAGTTTGCATTCTGTCCCTGAATATGTACTGTATGTATTAATGGCAAAACCATTTCGACATTTATATAAATATATTTTGAATAGATCTGAATCATTTTATTTTCCCTGATATATATGTGGGCCCTTTTTGAATATTTTATAATCAGTCATGAACAATAATGTTACAAAATGTTTAAAGTATTCTAAAATGTATGTTAAGAAATATATTTGTATATTTTTGTCAAAGTATTTCATCTTTCATAGGAGTTTGACTATTCTTATAATACATTATAATTGTATTTTTCTTTCTCGATTACTACCCTAAAACATTTTAAAATTGTGGACTGATTTTTTTTTTCTCCTTCATTAAAAAAGCATTTCGACATTAGTACAATTTTAATATAATTTTAAATGTAAAGATTTAAACTAAACATGTATTTAGTTATAAATATATTTTGTCCAGAAGGGGGAAAAAAAAACACTATGATTGATTATCCTCACTATAACGCACAGTAATATATATATATATATATATATAAACATTGGACTCCACCTACTTAAAAAATGTATAATAATAATAATAAAAACATTCTCCAAAATATCTTTTCTGTATCACAGAAAAAAATACTGTCAAACAGGTATGGAACGACATGAGAGTGAGTAAATGATGACAGAATTTGCAGCTTTGGGTCAACTCACTTTATCCCTTTTAAGTTTGCTAAATAGCCCCCACTAGTGTCAGTGAGATGTATAACACTGCAGAATTTTTCTTTTGCCTATGCAATGGTAAATTAAAACAATGCTAAATCATATGCTTGACGTTGAGGGCATTCTAATTCATGGATTTGAATGCATTTTGTATATTCAGTAGTTGTTCAAAACATTGTATTACTTGCAGTACTGACGGCTTTAGAGTGTAAAAAATATACACTCACCGGCCACTTTATTAGGTACACCTGTTCAATTGCTTGGTAACACAAATTGCTAATCAGCCAATCACATGGCAGCAACTCAATGCATTTAAGTATCTAGATGTGGTGAAGATGACTTGCTGAAGTTCAAACCGAGCTTCAGAATGGGGAAGAAAGGGGATTTAAGTGACTTTGAACGTGGAATGGTTGTTGGTGCCAGACGGACTGGGCTGGTCTGAGTATTTCAAAAACTGCTGATCTGCTGGGATTTTCACGCACAACCATCTCTAGGGTTTACAGAGAATGGTCCGAAAAACAGAAAATATCCAGTGAGCAGCAGTTGTGTGAACGAAAATGCCTTGTTGATGTCAGAGGTCAGAGGAGAATGGGGAGACCGGTTAGAGATGATAGAAAGGCAACAGTAACTCAAATAACCACTCGTTACAACCAAGGTATGCAGAATAGCATCTCTGAACGCACAACACGTCGAACCCTGAAGCAGATGGGCTACAGCAGCAGAAGACTACACCGGGTGCCGCTCCTGTCAGCTAAGAACAGGAAACGGATGCTACAATTCACACAGGCTCAACAAAATTGGACAATAGCAGATTGGAAAAACGTTGCCTGGTCTGATGAGTCTCGATTTCTGCTGCGACATTCAGATGGTAGGGTCAGAATTTGGCGTAAAGAAGATGAAAGCATGGATCCATCCTGCCTTGTCTCAAGGGTTCAGGCTGGTGGTGTAATGGTGTGGGGGATATTTTCTTGGCACACTTTGGGCCCCTTAGTACTGTAATGATTTATTACATTTAATAAAGGAATTTTGCTCTGGTCAGGCTTTTATTATGAATTAGGGTTGATTTTATATGATTAATTGATATTAATCAAAACGTCAGATTTATACTCTATTAACGATCGTCCAGCGATTCGCTTATCAGTATATCTGTAACAATTTCATTTATCTTATTCGAGGCCTACGAATAGAACAAACAGAAATAATACTTTATGTAATTTTACGAGCTTAGGTAACTAAGATCTGGGCACATTGTTTGATCTGAAAATTTACACAACAGAAAACAGATTTCTTTTGATGAAAGAAACGTGAGTTTATTGCTATTCTGAGACACGAGACTAACAGACAAACATACATACATATACACACAGATGCGCTATTTTGAAGAAAGTTGGAGTCTAGCCCTTGTGGCTATTGCATGAACTTCCGCTTAGGAGGTTACACAAACAGAGAGTTTCTATCTTTGCTTTTAAAGATAAATTCAACCAAGTTCAGCAAGCTTTGGAGAAGGAATTGTTTGTACTTGCGTTAAAGTTGAAGATTCTTTCTTAGCTTGAAGAAGTTCCGTGGATGGCTCGTGGCGTGACGTCGGCCTGGGAATGCCCTTGTGTGATTGGCTCGTGGCGTGACGTCGTTCTGGGGATTCCTTCTCGTGAAAGGCGGTTTTCCTGGTGACGTGAAAACGGCGCGGGTTCAAGTTTTCTCTGAGTTCTTTAGTCAACTTCAAGCTTTGAAGAAGTTCTCCAGATATTGACTAAGTGTTGGTTCGATGTTCAGCTGCTCTGCCGGATGTTAATGGCGATGAGCACTTTGCAAGTTTTCAGTCAGGCGCGCAAGCAAGAGAAGAGAGAGAGCGAGCGAGCTAACGCTGGGAGTCCGTTTTTAAGATGGGCTGACGTCAGGGCGTCCCTCGGCGTTTCTCCAATGAGATGGTTCTTGTGGGCGGAGCCCCGCCCATATGGATCGTTTTCCAGGCTTGAATTTATCTGCTCTGTTATCTTGACTCATGAAGACAATATCCTGGCAGATTTCTATAAGTGTTATAATCATTCCTTATGATGCTAAAACTTAATTTCCATTCACACAAAATTGTTGCATTTATCATAACGAGTAATATGATACCAAACATAAACATTTTTAACACACGTTAATAGCTTTCCCTGCTAAAACACACAAAAGGGTTCAAATTAAAGATTTAGAGATAATCCATCATGCATATGATCCTAAATTCTAAATAGTCACATCGAACATGTGAAACTAACAATGGCGATCGGGAAACTTTGACATCAAAGATTATAAAATAATATTACAGATCCCAATAACACAGCAAAGTTTATAAACGATAGCCTGAGTATAAAATACAACGTGAATATAAAGTCCCACTTGAACATAACATATTGTTTCGCTACATATTGTTTTAATAGCAGCAATGACTGTTGTGAAGTTTTTGTGAATAGTTTTAAACTTTGCCTACGTGCAAATATGCATGCACATTCTTCCTGGAGTGCAGGGGATGAACAGACAGGGGTTACAAGGTCCTTTTCAGATTGGTCTGCTCAATTTCAAACCATAAAAATGTCTTTCTTTGTTGACCCATCCTGTTGAACTCCTTCGCTAAGTGGTCACGTGATCGGAGTTCGAGATCTCGCGGAATTGATAAGAAAAACAGATGCGATCCTATTTCCATATGTTCTGGACTTTCTCCACAAATCTGTCCTTGTTTTAGGAGTCTCATGTTGATAAGTAGTTTTAGGGCAGGAAATCGGCCATGGTGCTGGTCCTTTGTGACCTTTTAATGACCACAGTGTGGAAGGGAGAACTCAGTCACTTTCTGCTTTGGAATGTGCTGTAACTGGAGTTGTGTCTGTTCACTAAGTCTTTACAGTACCAATTGAGCATCGTTTAAATGCCACAGCCTACCTGAGTATTGTTGCTGACCATGTCCATCACTTTATGATTACAGTGTACCCATCTTCTGATGGCTACTTCCAGCAGGATATTGCACCATGTCACAAAGCTCAAATCATCTCAGACTGGTTTCTTGAACATGACAATGAGTTCACTTTACTCGAATGGCCTCCACAGTCACCAGATCTCAATCCAATAGAGCACCTTTGGGATGTGCTGGAACGGGAGATTCGCATCATGGATGGGCAGCCGACAAATCTGCAGCAACCACATGATGCTATCATGTCAATATGGACCAAAATCTCTGAGGAATGTTTCCAACACCTTGTTGAATCTATGCCACGAAGAATTAAGGCAGTTCTGAAGGCAAAAGGGGGTCCAACCCGGTACTAGCAAGGTGTACCTAATATATACACTCACTGGCCACTTTATTATGTATTAAAATCACTTGTCAAGGTATTTGCTTGCTATGTATGCTTTAGCAGTTAGGGGACTGGTGTGTTGGAGCTGCTTTGCATATTGTTTTTTTTTGTTTTGTTTTTTCTTTTGATTATTTGGTGTTATTACATTTGATTAATAATAATGATGATGATGATATTAATATTAATTAGCTGGAAGAGGACAATTATTTTATTTTTTTTATTTATTTTTTTTTTTTTATCTTTCTGTAAAAAAAAAAAAAAAAAAAAAAAAAAAAAGGCCTATATAGTTATATACACTATAACTATATATTTTAAGTCAGTTTAAATAAATTTGTTCTCAATGTATCTTTTTTCTTCCGACATGGTGTTCTTGTACTCGGACAGTATAAGAGATTGAGAAATCAATATAATTGTTTAAAAATTAGTTTTTGGATGTGAAAAAACTTGCTTTTAAAAACATTTTTAACAAGATCTTGCTTTGTAATGTAATTTTATAAAAAGGTGTTTATAAAAGTATTTGGCCTATTATAGTATATATTATATCCAATCAATTAATATTTTATATAATCAATTTCATATTTACACTGAAATTATATGTAATAGAAATTATATGTACTATTAAGTGAAATATGTATACACTCTCAGAAAAAAAGGTTGTAACTGTATCAAAATGAAAAACATCAGAATAAGTAAAAGAAGCAAACATGAATGCAGAGACAACTTACAGCAAATTACAATTTACAGTGTTAAATTCATTACATTTAATGCAACATACTTGTGGTAATGCACAGTATGTGAGCATAAACCCAAATAATAGTTGAAAACTCAAAATATGGATCATAAGTTTAATGAATTAATTTATTAAGCTCCAGAAAATCAATAATGTGGTGGCTTTGAAAGGATTTTTTGACAGTTACAGATTTAAAAACAAAATGGTAGGAATAAAGAATCCTAAACTCTAACACACACAAATAAATAAATTAATTAATAAATAAATTAATAAATTAATTAAAAACATTTTAGAAACTGTTCTTAAGGACAATATGATTTTTAATAGAACTGTAGTGTGTACACAATATATAGAGAAACTTTAAAGAACCATCTTTTTTAGAATGTTGACTAAAATTAAAATTAATAATAATAATTTTACTGTGTTTATTCGAGGTGCAAGAAAAGAATTGTAGTGCTAACATAAAGAGAGACAGTTTCAGAGTTGTAAACAAAGATTTTGAAACATTTCTTTCATGTCTGTCTTTTTTAGGAAGCGTGAAGAGCAGAATGTATGGAGCAACTGTAGTGTGTTTGGTGCTGTTGTGTGTTCTGATGACGGTCATCATAGTGCTATGCGTTCAGTTCAGTACAGAGACTCACCACTGTCAAATTGAGATCAAGAACTTTATAGATGAGAGAGAACAGTCACAAAACAAGTATACAGACCTCATGATAGAGAGGAACCAGTTACAAAACGAGTATACAGAGCTCACGATAGAGAGAAATCAGTTACAAAAAGAGAAAACAGACCTCATAAACAAGAGAGAACAGTTACTAAATGAGAATACAGACCTCATGAACCAAAGAGATCACTTAGAAATCCAGATTACCAACCTCATGCAAGAGAGAAACTAATTACTAAGAAAACCAATATGATCAGTAGTAGTACCTCATTGGAAAAGAATAAATAAGAAACCACATATTATCCAATAAAATTCTTACAATCAGTATGATATCACAAAATCACACAGAAAGCAACAATGAAAATCTAGTGCTGATCTGTTGATTCAGGTTATGGAGGTCTGATGAGTTCAAAAACCTTTTTTCCCCTAATAACCCATGAAATCTATGCTTATTTGAAATAATTAAATCATCCATAAAGGACATCATCTCTGAAACACCATGACATACTGTATATGTGATGTGTATTTTAATGCTTTGCTTTTTTATGTTTCAAATTTTAAGTACTTTGTAATGCCATTTTTCACATTAAATCTGAAAATATGAACTCACACTCATCTCAAATTTGGCACCCAAGCAGAACAAAGAAAATAAGAGACTTCAAGTAAAATACATAATGAATACATAATGAATTCTTTGTGTTAACCATGAGGTTGACCTTTTGATTCCTTATTAATATACAAGAAATATGAAATCTTCGAGTCAGATGATTCTTCATTTTCCTAAAACTAGATTAAAATCAAAGAGAGATAGGGCCTTTTCAGTGCTGCCCCATGATTGTGAAACCCTCCTCCAATGCATATTAAATCTTCTCCATCTGGAGATGCTTTCAAGTCTTGAAATCATGTCTTTTTATTATAGCTTGTAGAATTGATTAGAGTGATCAGGGCTTAATTTTGAATTTTTGTTTTTATGACTGTGTAATGATGCTGGAAAGCACTTTGGTCAACGGCAGTTGTTTTAAATGTGCTATAGATATAAATTTGTATTGTGTTGTATTGTATTAAGCAAAGTCAGCAAAACATGTATTTTGTGTGCAGGAGGTATTGTCAGTTACATGCTTTAAACTATGTTTTTGAAGATCATGCTGTAAAAAATAAATGGTTGAGAAACTTTAAAAATCCAAGGCAACTCAATGTGTTTAGACTGAGAAACGTTATCTCACCTTTTGTCCTAATAAATGTACTAAATAACACTTTGTTTTGTCAGTTTGTTGACTAAATGCAAAATGCCTCATTCAGCCAATACAACAACATATTTTTTTTTGTTCAACAAATTTTCCTTTGGAAACACAATAAATTAATTTGATAAATTGATTAGATACTTAATATGTTAAATTATATTATCAAAAAAGAACAATCATCCTACAAAGCAAAGATATCCATAGTTTTAAATGGTTGAACATAATGACGATCAACAAATGTAAAAAGACGAGCTCTTTATATCACAACACAACAAATAAACAATAACAACAAAATAACAATAAAAGTAAAAATGAAGTCAGCAAACAGAAAATAAAGAACCCTATTACACTAAACACATACTTTACCTGTGTTTGACTAGTTGGGACAACATTTTGAGGGATTCTTTTGGTCAGACATGGGTTTTTATGTAGTTTCAAGAAAATTACATTATTGCAAAATTTATGGATCTTCATTGTTTAGCTTTGTCTGCATCACTCAACATACTGAGGACCCAGTCATAACCATAATGACAACAGCTTAAGTTAAAGAAGCAAACACGCATGCAGGGAACTCAAGCTGACTTACAACAAATTACAACATACAGTGTTAAATTCATTACATTTAAAACAACTTAGTTGTGATTAAAAATAATAATGACAATAATAAAGTTTTACAGTACAAAACAACATCCAGCAATGGTACATATAAAAGACCAGAGATTAAGACAATATAATACTGGACAGATTTTTTCTTTTTTTAAAATGTTGGGTGTGGTTTTGCCCTTTAGGACAGAGACAGTGCACTCTAAATGAAAATTTGAAACTTTTTCCCACTCTAAATGACATGTTTTGGAGTTTATACGGTATTATATTATTCCCAAAGAAAAACACTGAGCAAAGAATAATGAATTTCTTGTCTGTTACTTCCAGGAAGTGACTTCATGTGTTACAGAAGCTACAGACCAGCTAAAGCGTACCTGTGGTCAGATACAGCGTTACAGAACTGCAAACTGCACTGTCAGGCAATGCGTGCTAAATAGCCCCTACTAGTGGTGGAAATATGTATAACACAAAAGCATGCATTACACAGTATCAGCAGAATTTCGCTCCTGCTCATTCAAGACCATGTCAGGATTCATAAGGTGTGTATATCCTTGAACCGTAATTGTAATAAATACACACAGACAAACTGTAGAAGCACATGGAGAGTTCACCCAAAAATGAACATTCTGTCGTTCCAAACCCATAAGACCTTCGTTCATCTTCAGAAAACAAATTAATATATTTTTGATGAAATTTGAGAGCTTTCTGACCCTCCATAGACAGCAACGTAACTGAAATGTTCACAGGCCCAGAAAGGTAGTAAGGACATTGTTAAAACATCAGTGGTGCAACAATAATTTTTCAAATCTACAAGAATACTTTTTGTGCGCAAACAAAATTTAAAAAAAAAATCTTAATTTGTGTTCTGAAGATTAACAAAGGTCTTAAGGGTTTGGAATGACATGTGGGTGAGTAATTAATGACAGAATTTTCATTTTTTGGGTGAACTATCCCATTAAAAACACATTATGAATAGATGGCTTATTGGGTATGGTAATCATTTTAATATATTTTAAAGAACATTATGTATGTTTTGTAACTATCCCTTCAATTAAAAGTTTGATGCAATATCTATTGGAGTTTACAATGCTCATTTGTATGTGAATCTGCATCTGTGATTCTAAAAGATAGATGTAAAGTGAAGAAACAGACAGTTGGACAGTATGTGTTGGGGAGGTTTAAAAAGGTGTGCTTCTCAAAATCTGAAGAGATGGAGGTGTTGTCATGGCGACTGTTTCTATGGAGACAGAGCTGCCTAGGTCAGCACCAATGAAGCGGTGTGTTTTGCCATTATGTGATCATATATCCTCACACACACACTCTCACAATACAAACACCCCAGAAATATACTGTAAAAGCTTTTATTCACATTGCAGTATTTACAAGCAAAGGGCAAATCATAAAGTCCAGCAAGGATACAAAGGCATTGTTTACTGTTTGCATAAGGACATTTCGCAAGTAAGGCAACAAAAATACAAATACTACTGTAAAATGAGATGAAATTGTGGCATATATGCTGATAGTATTAACATACTGAACTTCATTCCGTTTTTTTTTTTTTTTTGTCATTTAAAAATTTCCGGCAGACTTTCTCTGCCCTAAAGCAAACAGCTAAAGGCACACAGCATTTTTTTTTTTTAACTTGTGTCATTTATCTCTAAATTCTCAAATCTGCTTCCAGGAACTCAAATTTGAGCTGTCACTTTTCAGAAAGTAAGTTAAACTGAATTACATGGCTGTCAATACTAATGGCAACTTGTAGTGTCCTTCTGTGTCCTGGTAACTGGATGTGTCAATCTAAATACAAATCACATGTTTCAAGTGACCTATATTGCTGTTTTTTTCTCTCTCTCTTTCTCCTTGTTCCTCCTACACCACTTTTTCGTGCACTATTGTCCACCTTCCCACTCACTTCAGTAGCTGACACATTGTTTTAATACAAGGAAAAGAATATAGTTTTGATTTCTGTCATGATATAAGTAGATCTACAAAATAGTAGAATGAAATTGCCGAATATATCACAACAAATAATAAATGCTTAAAACATTGCACTGTCGTCATTTAAGAAGCAGCATTAAATACATTAACAAGCATTTTTATCTTGTTTTCATAATACAAAACAATATAAACATCAAAAAAGTATGTAAACAAGGCCAAAAATGACACTTAATAGCAATTTGATACAATTGTTGATTCTTTACAAAAAAGATCTAGTAGGTTTACATTATTGTTGTCAATGTGGCAAGGTTAATATTCTAGCACTGGCTACATATATCTGCAAAAAGGTAGATTAATAAATGTTTTAAACCTTTATGTTGTTTTTGCACCAAGTATAATAAATTTGTACTAAATTAATTTTTTTATGCCTCCTTGGTTTTCAGTAAAATTTTGGCCATGCTGATGTAATGGTCACGCTTTAGAATAAGGTCACATTAATTAACATTAGTTAATGCTGTAGCTAACATTAACTAACAATGAGCAAAGACGTTTGCTATTATATTTATTAATCTTTATTAACATTAGTTAATAAAAATACAGCTGTTCATTGCTAGTTCATGTTGGCTCAGGTCCATATGACTATATTACAGTAATAGTAATATAACAATATAATATGTAATATCAGATGCAACTTTTGATTTTAATATTGCATTAGTAAATGTTGCAATTAATATTGACTATGATTAATAAATGTTTTAGAAGTATTTTTATTGTTAATGTTAACTAATGTAAACGAGTGAAACCTTATTGTAAAGTGTCATTCATGTGATTACACTCTTCGTAGAATTTGTATTTCAGTTAGTGTACTTTTTTAATGCTTTTGCCAGAGAAAATCAGTTTTAGGCCATTTATGGTATTTGGTAGACAGGATAAAAATAAACATGAATCTGTGTATACATGTGCACCACATAGTTGGCAAACCAAGTGTTTTGAGGTATAGACAACACCTGGCTCATTAGATTGTGCTCATCTGATCACAGCTTTCTCAGCAGTGTGTTTTAACAATGTAAAAATAGAGCATCATTAATACCAGAACCGTTTAACAGTCTTGACCCTCTTTACCAGCTGTTTTGTAGTTCATATTTTCCTAGAACCAGACAGGTGAAAGTCCAGTTCTTCTCGTACTTGGGAAGTATCACTTCTGTCTTTCCTCTGTAGTAGAGTCTATTTAGAAGTCTTTTAGATACAAAAAGTCCATCTTGTTTGTCTTAGCCATGCAAAGTCATGCTCGATGTGGTTACAAGTGGCTGATATACAGTTGTTAGACCCAGCCTTAAATTGCCACAAAGCCGAACTGAATGTCTCTCTCTGATACAATGTTGGTCTTGAAAGTCAATTGAAATTAATTCTTCTATTAGCCAAAAAGGAAACATGAAGCACAGGAAGCAGGAGAAGAAGTGATGGTCAAAATAACTCAACAGAAGTAACTGAATAATCTGAGTTGTGTCTTTCTTTATGCCTAGTCCGACACAAGAGCACGGAAAATATAACAGAATAAATATAAATGAAATGATTAATTATATAAATGAATACAAAATATGAATGAATGTTAAAATGCACTCTTGAAGTTATACACAGAGGTGTTTGAAAACGTTGATCCTTCACAGTTTTGAATCGAATAAAACCCTGAAAAATGGTAAAACAAAAAATCAATTTGTCTCTCATGGACAGTGAGCCTGGTGTGGAAGGTTGTAATCCATCAGTCAGCATGTCCAGATCACGGTAAATCACTGCTTGACTCCTGTCAATAGACAGAAACACCATAAATGTTGCATTTTATCAGTTTATGCACTCTCTGGAAATCAAACCTATGACCTTGCCATTGCTAGTCCCAGACTCTATAGTTTGAGCTCTATAGCTTTTAAATAGCTTAATTAAGATTAATTAATTGAAATAGTTTGCCATCCTACTTATCCACCAAAACATGAAAAAAATAATCTTTCAATCAGAAAAACAGAATGAAAAAAATAATAGCATTACTAGGTGTTCATATGCATTCTTATACACTATGGGTGTTCTTATTCTCAGAAATATTTATTTGTAAATTTTAAATTTAATTTACATTTTAAAATTTAATTTTTTGTTATTTTTTTATTTAATTTAATTTTATTATTTTTATTTATTTATTTATTTTTTTATCTGTCTATCTCTGCTTTTTGTTCATTATTTCATCTGCAACTACTCATGCCTTTGGTTTACCCTTTAAAATCCTTCATGATCTGGAACTGCACAAACTGGACAATATGGCTCAGTAAATGATTGCTTCCTCAATTTACCCATAAAGCTTTTTTCCTGCACAACATATATTTCAAATATATGCGAAATTTAGAATTTTTTATTTTCAGTTTTAAAGAGAAAATGTTTGTTTTAAACCTTCAGTGCCAAAAAAAATTTTTTGCAAAATGTAATTTAGAGGGCAAGAAAATATATTTCCAATCATAAAAATACATTTTAGGTAACATAAATGTATTTATGTAAAAATATTTTTTTCTTAATTCTATGTCAAACAATATTTATATTTTGATAATTTTGAAAATGCATTTAAAAACTATTTGAAATATAAAAATAAGTTAATTTATTTAGAGACATCACATGAAGCACTCTAAGATTTGAGGCCACTTTTACTTTTATATTACTGTTATTTTACTTAATTATTTCATATCAGGAAAAGAGAATCATCCTATCACTCATATGCTGCAAAAAGGTGCAAAATTCCCACTGGCAGTGCTTCCGTCTCACTCTTCCTTTACTTCACACCCCAATGCTTGCCATACTCGTTCTCCCACTCACATCCAAATTTAGACACATACTGGTGCATTAACACTAGCTGTCCAACTTTACATATTCTAAATATGAAAAAAGATCTGTTTTGCTGCTGTTTATTATTTACAGTAGATTTTTTCCTTTTTATGATGTCTGAAGTCAGGTTTACACTTACTCATCACATTAACTATGAAAGTATCACTAAAGTTTGAGAATCAATAAGTTTCTAGATACTAAATTTGAACTCTAAACATATTTTTGTGAAATGTTTTGCTTAAGAAGTGTCCTTGAGCTATGTTTATTTAAAATAAATGCACTTGGTTTGAAGTTTGGTTGTGTAATGCAATTACAATCAATACATTTTGAATACTTTTTACTGTATATGCATATGAGTACATACAAGTCTAAATGCATTTACAGTACCTGTAAAGTGGAAGACCTTGAAGCACTGGTCTCAGTGAGTGCAGCACTTCCTGGGATGCTTGACACGATGAACCCCGCTCCGTTTGGAAGAGGCTGCCGCACCACCACCTTCCCTTTTCTAGTCTCTGCCAGAAACAGACTGTACCAGTAGGCATCACTAGAGATGAGAGTAGAGTCAGCGATGGTGGAGGAGTTCCTTTGGCTGATGATGCTGTTCCTACCCTGAGGAGCTGCTTGTGAGGGTTTCGGTTCTTGACATTTCAGCACGATGATGACCAGGATGGTTATGAGCAGAAGAAACAACACCGACCCCAAACCGATCAGCAAATACAGGTTGAGATCGGTGAACAGGTCGTATTCGATAGGCACCTCTGTGGTTTCGGTAAACTGCGTGACCACTTGCTCCACCGTGGAGATCTTGATGGTCACCGTGGCGGAGCGAGGAGGATCTCCGTTGTCTCTGGCTATGATGACCAGGCGCTGATGTCTGGGGTCTCTGTAACTGAACATGCGAGTGGTCCGTATCTCACCGTTGTACTGATCGAGGCTGAATAGCGTGGTGTCTGTGATCTGGAGGAACTGATATGTTATTCGAGCGTTCTGCATGGAGTCGGCATCCAACGCAATGACCTTGGTGACCAAGGATCCTTTATCGCTCGATCTTGGGATTACTTCTTCTATAACAGCACCTTGCGGACGCCATGGAGAAACTATAAGCGGCGTGTTGTCGTTTTGGTCCAGGATGATGATGTGTACGGTCATGTTACTGCTAAGAGGAGGAAGTCCTGAATCTCTAGCTTCGATGTGAAACAGAAACTCCTTCTCTCTTTCGTAGTCAAATGTACGTAACGCATAGAGGTTGCCGTTCTCGGGATTGATGGAAAACAGCATGGACATTGACGTGTTGGCGATCTCCTTTTCTATGATGAAGTAAACAATATACTGATTTTCATGCAAGTCTGGGTCATGGGCCGTTAAGGAAGCGAGCAACGCCCCAGGCTCATTGTTTTCCATTAGATGGATGGTATAGAAGGATTGAGGGAACGTTGGGGCATTATCGTTGACATCTTGAATTGTAAGACTGATTGTTTCATTATCAGTCAAAGGAGGGGTTCCTCTGTCGGTCACATAAAGTGTGATATCATAACTGTTTTTGAGCTCACGGTCAAGCGATTTGGTCACAACTAACTCAAAAAAGTCTTCAGATGACTTATTAAGAGCAAACGGTAACATCGCAGCATTGTGGATGGAAAGAACAACCTTACCATTATCTCCAGAGTCCCTATCGCTCACGCTGATGACGGCGATCACTGTTCCAACAGGGTCATTTTCTTTAACCGAACTCTGAAAAGAGTTGATCGTAATCTCAGGATGGTTATCGTTTAGATCGGTGATGAACACTAAAATTTTACACTGACCAGAAAGTGGATTCACGGCCTTGTCCTTGGCTTCAACGTACATCTCAAAGCTCTTCACTTCTTCAAAATCAATCATGCCTTTTACTCTTATTTCTCCACTGCTGGGATCCAAAGAGA
The DNA here is from genome assembly GCA_021397915.2 of Tor tambroides. NCBI lineage: Eukaryota > Metazoa > Chordata > Actinopteri > Cypriniformes > Cyprinidae > Tor > Tor tambroides. The sequence continues at coordinate 16,461 of JAFVLL020037013.1, read as the reverse complement.
ACTTTTCTTGCGTTTTCTCGGATGTGTATAAAGTGAAGGAGTATATGACCTCCGCATTGAGACCCTCATCCAAATCGGTTGCATTCAGCTGCATAATCAGTGTCCCGATCGGTGCATTTTCAATGAGGTCCACCGAGTAGACTTGTCGATCAAACTGAGGGGCGTTGTCATTGGTATCCAGCACTTGAACGATAATGCTAGCCGTACCTGAGCGCGCGGGTACGCCGCCGTCCACGGCGGTGAGGGTTAGTGTATGAACGGCTTGCTTTTCTCTGTCTAAACTCGCTTTTAGCACCAGGTCGACGTATTTAGTCCCGTCACTTCCAGATTGAATTTCAATCGTAAACGTGTCGCTGTCACTCAGATAATAGGTCTCGATTGAGTTCTCGCCAACATCTGCATCCACCGCGTTTGTTAAAGAAAATCTCTCTCCAGGTGTTGCTGATTCTGAAATATCGAGCGGTATTCTCTCCCTTCTGAACTGAGGAGCGTTGTCATTGATGTCCATAATTTCCAATTCAATATTAAATATGCGAACTGGACTCTCAATTATCACGTCCATCTTGAGGAAACAAAACGATGATGTTTTGGCCGGGCATAAATACTCCCGGTCAATTTTCTCAGCGATAAACAGTTCTCCAGTGTTGTCGTTTATTTCTAGGTATTTCTTGCTATGGATATAATCCAGCTTTACCTTTCGTTCCAACAGGCTGTGAGCGTCAAGGCCCAAATCCGTGGCGATATTTGCGATCACGGTGCCCACTGGAATTTCTTCAGGGATGGAGTATCTTGTTACAGCCGAGACGAGACTCCACAACGCGGAGAGGACGACAAAACCGAGCTGCTTTCTTCTCCACGGCTCCATTGCAGAGCGCATGTTAATGCTTTAACTGTCTTTTACAATAAATATAGCAGTGAGTTCCAACACGAATCGAGCTTAGCGGGTGTTTGGATTCTCAAAAACATCCAGCAGAGCATCGCCATAGCGCCGTGCCGTGGATCCCGCCCGCTGATCAGTTTCAGCTGAGCTTCTGCTCTCTCTGCCTCCGTCCAACAGCATCACGAAAGCCAAGCATGGCTGTTCTTGCATCCCCCTCCCTTCCCTCTCCCCGTCGAATGAATATCAGTAGTGCAGCGACATCGTGTGAAGATAAAAGTTTATATATTTTTGGACAAAAAAAGTTAATCGTGAAAGAATAGTAGGCTATTTCTGCTCTACATTTGAAATTAATTTTGACTTTGTTGCGAAATACCGAAACTCTTTATTAATATCTTTAATGAAAGTCTATATATAATGTGTAGTTTGGCTGCAAATGTTGAAAGTAAAAAACAAATGTATTGACATTAAAGTACTTCTATTTCATTTTTCTCGACAAATTAAAACTTTTGGGCGTCATCCAACGAGGAAGTTCAGCACCACGGACAGATCCATACTGTGCCAATATATATAAGCCTCTAACTGCCGTCTAAAATTTTCTTCTAAAATTTGCGTTTTTTCCAGGCTCCTATGTTGATGTTCACTCATTTCACTTTAAAGGCAATGAAAAAAACCTATTCATTGCCATTAATGTGAAATTACTGAACCTACACATAGCCTGATGAAAATGCTCATTTTAGATGAAAATTTCAAATGGCAGTTAGAGGCTTTATATATAAATATATAAATGTATATATATATATATATGAAGAGTTCAAATATAATTAAAACATAAACTATGTGTGAACCAGTCTTAAGCCATGTTGATTTAATGTTGCACATGTATTTTCAATTTTTTTTTTGTTAAAAAAGCTTGCTATGTGTACTAAAGTAGGCTATCTGAGACTTGTCACAGGACTTACTTATTATTGCTCTCTTGTTTGTTTGATTGCTTCTATTGTCTTCATTTGTGTTTAAAACCCTATTTTTTTAAACAAGAAGAAAGACCAAAGAATTATATTAAATAAATTCTAATAATATTCTTTATTATGTACATTTTGGTAACGAGAGGGATATAAAATAGGAAAATATAACCTATATTCTTATCAATATGGGTAATTACAATTAAAGCAACTATCTTAATGCTTTCATAAATACTGCCGATAACTGCAAAAACAAAAATGCAAATAAAATAATTATCAGAGTACTTTTAAGTGCTGTCGTTGCCAAATCATATAGTTCATATAATCCAACAAAAATATCCACAACTATATACAGGAAGTGACCTACAGGTGAAAACTACAACTGGAAAAATCATTTGAAAAAATCATTGGTTATTACTGCGTCGTCTTGATTGTTATTGTTTGGCTTTTTCTTTTTGCCAAAAGTTGAGAATGAGTTGCAGACTTCAATGTCCCCATTGTTTGCCATTTTTAGCATACAGAGTGTTGATGGTGTTCCAGGAATGTAAACATTATGTTGATAGTCTGGTGGGGGTTGAATTGAATCCTGTTTGTTGTAACGTGTCCATGAACGATTTGGAAAACCTCCACCCTTAGATGAGGTCTTATAGTCTGTTTTAAATGACAAAGAAATAATGGTTGGATAAACAATTCAGGTAAACCATAAGGAACCTGTATATATATGAAGCTGGTCTTCTTGATCATGTTTTTAGGCATGACAAATATAAAGATTTTACCATGCATGTGATTTCCCCAGGTCCAGTACTGTGGGACAGGTGTGTAAGCATAGTTGTCTGAGTCCTGAATCAGTCTGTGCTGCAGTGTTCTACCTGTATTTATTGGAGTATGGCTAGAAAAACAAAAGCACAAACACATCAGATGCTTCGTGCATGTGAGAGAGAGTGAGGGGGAGGGAGAACAGAGAGAGAAGAATCAGCTTTTACTTTAATCACCTTTTATACGTATAATTGAGCTGGTTCTTGGTCAGGGTTTGGTCTTTGCTTCCCTGTTTGAGCTGCAAAGGAAATAAAAAAGAGTTAAAATATTTACTCCACTTACACATGAGAGGTTAAAGAGTGTACTACAAACATAATGCCAGGAAAAGAAAAGTTTCATCAAAAACAGTTGCAAAAGTGGCTTTACTAATTCGTTACCTTGTTGTAGTACACCTACAATTTGGAGCAATGACAAAAAAATGCATTTGTATATTTTATAATTTATGAACTATGCATTAAGAATTTTAAGGTCTAGTTCACAGAAAAAAAGAACACCAAGTACAGCTCAAAGGTAGAAAAACACAATGAAACAAATGATATTATTTGCTCAATAGTTAACCTCACTGCTGTTATTATTATTATCAATACAGATTTTCTCGATTGCTAACACACAATTCATGAAACAATTCACCATTTTCTCACAACTATAAACACAATCTCAAAACTACACACCCAATTGTACAAAGTCAAACATTTTAGTCAAAAACACATTTGCTTTTGTCAGAATCTAATCTTTGGCCTCAGATGACACACAAAGCTGTCAAATACACAGACTATTTTCCTGACTAGAGAACACTAGTGAGATCAATTCAAAACACTCTTACAAAAACCTCCTTTTGGGAAATAGGAATCCTTTTGCTAGTCAGTGTCTGTTACAGTATACGGCATAAATAGAGGGGTGCAGATACAGTAAAATTCAGCAATAAACATTAAGAAACCTTTACTTTCATTACACTACTGTAAAGTTATCTTACAGTATATGAAAAGCACTAGAAGAGAAAAGTACAAAAACCAAACAACAGAATATACAGTAAAAACATTGGGTTATACTGTCAGTTACTGTACAGAAACAAACAAACAAATAAACAAATAAATAAATACTGCATCCTCTGCCAAGCTGCATCACAGTATTGGTAATATCCTTATTTGTTATACTATAGCAGTTTCTTAGACTTCTGACAAAAGATTTTCTCTGCCTCCCCTAGACAGTCGACTCAGTTCTGCACAAATACATGTAAGAAGTACTTGGCTACAAATCAATCAACAGTTATGAGTTTGAGGGTGTGCTACAGTATTTACAGTACAAGTTCTCTCATCTGAAGTACTGGTAGTATGTACTGTAACTGTAATGTGTAAGTAGTGTAAAACCCTGTAGATGAGCCTGCAGGCAGCTTTCCTTATGATCATTCCATGCAGAAGAACATGCTCAACTATAGTGCTTTGTATTGCATCAGGAACAAATTACCTTTGACCTCATACCCTTCATTTTTCTTTTCTCCTCCTATTTCTCTTTGTCTCCCACAACCAGGTTTCATTTTCCAAAACACATAGTCAGCTGTGCTCCTGTTCATATCATCCTGAGATTCTGACTGCTGTGTCATCAGTTTTGCTACTGAATGTTCACACGGATAAATGTGTGCTATTTGTGTTCATTTTGTGATTCTTGAGGTAGTTACATTCTGTGTTTGTGTTTTCTGAATGAGAACATGGTTAAACCTATGCAAAATGATGCCGTTCTTGTGTAGAGTTTTGCAGAAAACACTGAGCAAATTGGAACGTGTGTGAAAACAGGTGAAATGTGTTAAAAGTTTGAAGAAACGTGTCTTTGTTTCAAGAAATGTATGAACAGTTTGCAGAATTGTGCCAAATGAATCAGTTATAGTGTGTTAGCAATCGAGAAAAACTGTAATAATAACAGCATTATTATTATTATCAATTAGATTATATTACTATATTATTATGAATTCATTATTATGGACCATTATAATTGGAAATTATATTATATTAAATTATAATAAAAATTAATACCAGGTATAGCTCAAAGATAGGATAACACAATGAAACAATCAATACTGTTTGCTCAATAGTTAATCTCACTGCTGTTCAGCAAATGAATCAAAATTACACTACTGTTATTAATGACATTAATTATATTATTCTTATGTATTTATTATTAATGACCATTAGAATCGGCCATTATTATATTTAATATAATATTTAGGCTATTAATATATTTTATATAATATAATTTAATGATAAAAAATGAATACAAAGTATAGCTCAAAGGCAGAATAATTGTTTTAATTATATCAATAATTATTGATAGATGTATTTAAAACAGAAATGTCATGTATTGTATATGTTGTATTCTATTATATACTATGCATATTGATGTTGTTGTTTGTGTAGTTCGTACATTGGCTTTTCCAAACATATTTTATGTTTTAAATTACATTAAAATTGACATGCTATTATTTACATTTTATCCTTTGACGATTAAAGCACAAGTATCTGAAGTCTCCATCTAGTGGACAAATTTGAGGTCATTTTTGTTTTTCACTTACTTCATTTGGGGAGGTCGTTCCATTCCTTGCACCAAAAGTGTGGCTGGCTGGACTCCAGGTCAAAGTTTTGTTTTCCATTTCCTTGATGTTATTTCGGGAAGATGTTCCTGTCGGACTACAAGGCTTGAGGAACATGAAGTCAGTTTTAGATGACTCTGGAGTCAGACACATTTTATAGCAGTAGTTTTGACCTATTGGGTTGTTCCCGTTCACTTCCACGCAGGGCGTGGGTCCCTTTGATCCCGATGATATGTGAATGTTCAAGTTAGACATTTTAATGACGTCAGTGGCGGGGTCCTTAGAATGAAATCCACAGCACGAGTTCCTGTCCCTCAATCCCTTAATTGTAGCCAGGACAATGATGGCCACGAGAAACGTGAATGAAACGGCGCACAGAGATATGATCAAATACAGCGTGAGGTTTGACCGGTACTGGGGGCTGAGCGCGAGGTCACCAAAATCAGGCAAGGATTCTGGCACGCTGTCAACAACTGACAACATGATGGAGGCTGTGGCCGAGAGCGGCGGCTGACCGTTGTCCTTGACCAAAACCACCAGCTTCTGCCTCCTGGGGTCGTTGTCCATCAGCCGGCGAATTGTCCTGATCTCCCCAGTGTACAGAGCAACGCTGAACAAACTGAGATCTGTAGCTTGGAGGACTTCATAAAAGAGACGCGAGTTTTGCCCGGCGTCCGCGTCCATGGCAGTGATTTTAGCCACTAGGTACCCAGCATCAGCATATCTGGGGACAGCTATAACCGCTGCACTGTCATTCTCGGGCAGCGGGGATACAACGACCGGAGGGTTGTCGTTCTGGTCCAAAACAAACACGTTGACTGTTACGTTCGCGCGAAGAGGCAGAAAACCAGCATCTTCGGCTTGAACCACGATCTGAAAGTTTCTGAGCTGCTCGTGGTCGAAAGAGCGCAATGCGTAAATGTTGCCGTTATCTGAGTTTATGGACACGTAGGTGGACACCGGCATTCCATGGATGTCGTTTTCCAGAATAGAGTAGGATAAGTAGGAATTCTGATCGGCGTCTGCGTCTTGCGCGGTGATGGTGCAAATCGAGGCACCTGGAGCGTTGTTTTCGGTCATGTAGACCGTGTAGGAGGGCTGTTTGAAGCGCGGCGCGTTATCGTTGAGGTCAGACACTTGCACTAAAATTGTTTTCCTAGTAAACAGCGGCGGTGAGCCCATATCACGCGCCGTGAGAGTGATGTTATGCTCTGAAATGGTCTCTCTGTCCAGAAAATCACAGGTAACTAAGGTATAATAGTTTTTAAAAGAGGAATGTAGCTGAAAGGGAACGTGCTGGGGAATTTCACAATCAACATTTCCGTTTTCTCCAGAATCTTTATCCATAACGCTAATGACTGCTATCACTGTGCCAGGTGGTGCGTCTTCTTGAACCGGCGTGGATACTGATGTCAGAAACACTTCTGGAAGATTATCGTTGACGTCTATGATGTTAACCATAACTTTGCAGTGCACCGCCACCGCCGACGGTCCCTTGTCTTTGGCTTGTACATAAATCTCGTGCATCCGTGCCTTTTCATAATCTAGAAGTCCTTTTACTTTGATTTCTCCAGTGCGGGAATCCACGCTGAACAGCTCGCGTACTCTCATTGGAGCGTGGCCGCTGAAAGAGTACGTGATTTCTCCATTGGGTCCTTCATCAAGATCAGTCGCGTTTAGTTTTATCACAACTGTGCCTCGCGGTGCGTTTTCAGCCAGCCTCATTTTATAGAAGTTCTGATCGAAAACAGGCGCGTTGTCGTTGGCATCCAGCACTGTTATGTTTATTTGCGCAGTGCCCGATCTTTCTGGTGAGCCTCCGTCCACCGCTGTAAGAACCATCAGGTGAGTCTTCTGCTGCTCCCGGTCCAGCGGACTTTCGAGGATCAGTTCTGCGAATTTACTGCCGTCGCTGCGCGTCTGGACATCCAGGACAAAGTGTTCGTTTACGCTCAGCAGATACGAGCGCAGAGAGTTGTCACCGACGTCCAGGTCCTGCGCGCTTTCCAGTGGGAAGCGCGATCCAGGAGCGGCCGATTCGGAGACATCCAGGTTAAATTCACTCCATGGAAAAACCGGAGAGTTGTCGTTGACATCTAATATTTCAACTTCCACTCTATACAATTCTAACGGGTTTTCGATCACAACCTGGAGATGGAATGAACAATATGGATTTTGTTCGCACAACTCTTCTCGATCAATTCTTTCATTGACAAATAAAACCCCGTTTTCTAAATTCACCTCCAGATATTGCCGTTTCGCCCCTGAGACTATTCTAAATCGTCGGATTGAGAGTTTGCTGGTGTCTAGTCCCAGATCCTCCGCAATATTTCCAACAAAAGCCCCGTGCTCCAGTTCCTCTGGGATCGTGTAACGAATCTGTGCCAGAACTACATCCAACACAGAAGCGATGAGCGCTACCTGCCATGTCCGTATCCACAGCTCCATTGAAATAGGCTCCTTCTTAATGTGTGCCTTCAAATGAACGACCAAACAAAACATTCATAATTGAAGCTTTAAAATGGTGGACAAAACACCACCCAAACGCACAGTAACACACAACAACAAGAGAGAATGAGCACGCTAATGATATTGAACTGGTAAATGCCTGAACCTCGTACTTCAGCACTAGAGCGCGCGCTTTTGGCCAATGGCACTTGCGCAAGAGTGAGACAGTGTGAGTGTATTTGGATGAGTGCGCCAGAAGGGGTGGAGGTGGAATGGGACCTGTGCGTTGGGGAGAAAAGGTGCCTCATGACAGTAGTCACTATTGTATATATATATATATATATATATATATATATACTTTGTGTCTTCCTTTTCAATACATAACATTCTGTTTCAAAATTATTTGTTGTAGTAATTCCTTACATTCAGTACATAAGGAATTACTTATAATTCCCATTTTCCCGTTAACCATAATTACATTAAACAGTTACATTTGTTTTACTGAATGGTTTTCAAAGTTATTGTTTTTATGATTAATTATGTAATTTACCAAGTTTGACTTTGAATAGCCTACTTTGAATACTTATTTCAGTAATTTAACTCATTTAACGTGTTTAAATGCTAAAAACGTGAGTCAAAAATATATGTATCTTAAATGAAGAGAAAAGATGGCCCAACAAACCATCATCTCAGTTCTGCAATAAGCATCCAACACAAAAACAGACCAAATGTTAGACATTTTTAATATTAGTTCAGATATAAAAAAGTGAGATTTACATTTGGTAACACTATATTTTAGTGTCCTTGTTATAAGTAGACTATTTAATATAGTAATAACAGTACATTATGCATAATCACATGCAACTAACCCTAAGCCAAACCATAATCCTAACTTTAACCATATAGTTAATTAATATTACTGAGTAATTAAATGTATAATTACACTGTAACAATGACACCTTAAAATAACCTTACATTTAAAGCTATTATAGTTGACCAAACAGTTGATGGTATGACTTCCATAGTATGAAAAAAAAACTATAGCAGTAAATGGCTAACATCAACTGTTTGATTGCCAACATTCTTCAAAATATCTCCTTTTGTGCTCAACAAAATAAAGAAACTCATACAGGTTTGGAACAACTTGAGGGTGAGTAAATGATGACAGAATTTTCATTTTTGGGTGAACTATCCCTTTAATATTCAGACAAATATTTAGCATTATGGTTATATTGTGGTGGGTTACAAGAGCAGGCAATAAAGCTGAGACAAAGACTTTTCAATATATTTCAAAAGAGCTCTGGCTTCTTCCCTATGTAATTCCTGCAATCTTATTCCTTTCTCATTCCTCCTGCTTTCCTTGACAAGTCAAGAAATTCTGTTTTAAATAAGCACCAAACACAATCTGTCTATGGAATGAAACTGCAGCAGATGGCACGATCTTCCAAGGGCTCGTGCTCTTTTTAATTAATGTAGTGGGGATTAAAGGGCCGTGGGTCTGGATCATTAGTGAACAGTGGTATTAAAATGTTTTGTGAGGCATAATCCAGCCGCTCGCGATTGGTTGAACAGCAGACTACAGGGTTCCCATGATATTCTCCTGCTTTCCATTACCTTAAGTGCATACTAAATGGCATAGAGCCGAGTCAGAAATAAAGCAACTTATATCGACCCACAGAAAAAACGCATTTACTCTCATTAATGGCCAAAAAGAGGTTTATGAATGGAATGATGTAAACAGTTGTTCTTCTTGTTTATTGTCTTTAGGACCAGCGGAGGAGTGTGACTTTTTTAGGGAAGTTTTAATTTTTCACTCAACTACATTATTTAAAACTTTTTAAAACAAAATACGAGTAAATAAATATCCTACTACAGTACATATACTGTACTTATCAGGAGGACGTTCAAAATTTAATTAGAGGTCTCGGACAGCCCTCCCCCCAACCCCCCTTTGCTGCACCCTGTTTAGGACATTTCAACGCTGAACAAATAAATAAATACAACTCTGTGGCCATATAAAACAAATATTGTGAATACTGTGACTTTTACTGCAAAAAGCCTAATTAAAATGAATACTGTGAGATCCACCTGAATATACGGATAAAATGTATATTTTTAAAATACTGATTTCAGAGTGCCGTGTGGTCCAGATATTAGACTGGCACTAATTAAAAGCTCATTTTCCTTCTATCTCTGAATTGATTTTACCAGAGTGGTTTAATGATTTTGAATTAGTCTGTAGCCTACATTAGCCTACGGTGAACTCCATAAATGCGGATTGACCTACAACAGCATTAGTCTACACAACCGGGCCACTGTTTATAATCCAAATAGTATGAGGCTTCAGAATCGAGTTTGACAATAGAATAAATAGATATTGATAAATATTATAAATTTAAATAGTCAATAACTTACACTACTGGTCAAAACTTTGAAATAAAAATAAGAAGAATTATAAGACTTTGAACTTTTTTGAGAGAAGTTTTCATATGCTCATCAAGATTGCACTTATTTGATCAAAATTACAGTATTACATTTTAAAATAACAGTTTTCTTTTTAAAATCAATTTTAAAATTATTCTTTATTCCTGTTATGGCAAAGCTGAATTTTCAGCAGCCATTACTCATTCAATATGCTGATTTGCTGCTCTTATCATTATCAATGTTAAAAACGGTTAAAGCAGTGCTGCTTAATATTTTTGTGGAAACCGTAATACTGTTGAAAGGTTTGGGGTAAATAAGATTTAAGAAAGAAAGAAAGAAGGAAAGACTCAGCAAGGATGCATTAAATTGATCAAAAGTGACAGTATATTTCAAATAAATGCCTTTTGAACTTTCTTTTCAAAGAAATTACATTTTAAACAATTTCTTAAAACAGTTCTTTTAAATTGTAATAATATTCCACAATATATATATATATATATATATATATATATATATATATATATAAAGCAGTTCAAACTGAATTATTAATTGCAGCACCAGAAGTAAGAGGAATAACAGTAAACCTGCAGTGCTGCCTTGCAAACTCAAAATGCATGAACTGGAAACTCAGCATGGTCCTCCTGACTGCAGATGTAGACCTGTATACTAATTGCACCTTCGTGAACTGCCACGGGGTGGAGGCAGAGTCTTCTGCTAATTACCCCATTCCTTCCTGCAGGCTTGCTGCAGCCGATCAGGAGAACAAAGTGCACATTTTCATTTACGCATCAAATCTCTCTCTGACACACATACAGACAGTGTGGGGATGGGGCAGAGTGCCACAGACGGAGAATGTCAAGAATGCCATAGGAATGTGGGCACTGCCCTCAATGTCTCTCTCTCTCTCTCTCTCTCTCTCTCTCTCTCTCACACACACACACACACACACACACACACACACACAAACATGCTCCCACATCACACATACACACAGACATAGACAAGTTTTGTCATTTTAACATAGGGCTGGATATATACTGGCAAGCCTACTGTATGTGGAGACTGGTGGTGGGGGACAAGAACAACAAGCACAAGACACACAGAATGAAGATAGATTGAAAGAGCAGCTGGAAGGACAGGACTCAGGAGAAGATAGGGAAGATGAAGGGAACGAGGGATGGTGGTGGTGGGGGGGTTGTGTTACTGAATAACACCTGCTTCTCAGCTGTGTCAACTGAAGGATTCCCACAGAAGACAGACTGATATTTATGGAGTGGCTGAGGAAATCATCCAGCAGCCACACTGCTATTGGCACACATGTGATGCTCTGAGTCATTCTCATCTATGCTGAACCAACTTAACAGTCAGGGTAAAAAAAAAAAAACATATATTACATGAATATATTTTCAATGTATTTAGTTTTTAAATATCTAACTATATTTATATTGTTCAAAATGTTTATGAACATTTTTATAAAACATTCATTAAATTTGTATAAACATTTATAAAGCTTTTACCCAAAATTAATTGTAAGATTCAAGAAAATGTATTTTCTTGTTTTTATAAATGCATTTTCTTGCCCAAATATATTTTACATTTTAAAGTATATTTCCAACATATGTTATATATATTTGAAATATATTTTGGCCAGGAAAAAATGTATATGTTAAGAATTATTTATAAATAAAATAAATAAATAAATAAATAATATTTATTTTATATTTAAAACTGCCATTTAGCCATTTTTAAACACATATATTTTCAATTTTAATCATATTAATTAAATGGATTAAAATAAACACGTTGAAAATAAATAAATTGGAAGTATAAACAATTAAAATAAATAGTATTTACTTTATATTTTCATATTAATAAATATAATTTAATTTAATAAATTAAATTTGTGTGTATTTATTTATTTATGCTTTATGGGAACCACCAACTCTTTGTTGATCAGAACGTTTAACACAGAACAAAGTTTAAAACGGTTAAAACGATCGGTTCTGTAAATATCTAGAAGTAGTGACTTTCATTTCAGTAATTACAAAACATGGAAACATTCAGACAATTATTTTTTTCAAGCAGTTCTCTATACGTCCGAAGGGGGGCAGCAGCAGCGCTCCTGAGTCAGACTTTCTTATTATAAGTGAAAACAGATGAGGCACGTGGCAAATAGCCACATGTAATGCATTTAAATCAGATTTTGTTCTCAAAAAATGTTTTAGGGCTAAATGACAATCATACAGTTGTAGTTTAGCCCAAACCACCAACTTATATGAGCAGTGAAATCTTACATAAGAATCAGCCTCTAACCAATCCCATGTATTTTCATTTAGGATCAAAGCACACATAGCTATGAAGATATGCCTTGATAGTTAATTGCATATGAGAGAATTTAGTATTGTAAATAGATATACTATCCTGATCTACTTTATTACAGATTAAGCGGTGTGGATTCTCTAATCCTCTGATGACAGGCGTCTAAATGGTTGGATGCATTTGTGAATTGTAGCTGTTTTGATTTACTCAGCTATTGTAAATCAGAATAACACATACCTGGTGTTCCCAGAATCCTTTTTTTTTTTTTTTTTTTTTTTTTTTATCTCACATCTGCTGTTATTTTAACAAAATTTTTGAACATCTTTCTGAACATTGTTAAATGGTTAAATACATTCTCTTTGAACACTAAATCTACATAATGTGGTGGAAAACAATGGAACAGACCACATTAAGAGCAGAAGTGTCTATGTGTAACCTCATCTGCAGGCAGAGTCTAGAGAAAAACACCACAAACTGGCAAATGCACAGGAGGTGCACTAGGGTTTGACCTTGAGAGGGTTCAGCGTGTGTGAGAGTGTGTCCGCAGGGTTGTGCATGCATGTGTCCTCCCAACATCTGTCAGATGCATTATACTTCATTATCTAGGCTTTCACAACAACTGCTGTACCTGCATAAAACACAACACTCCTACACTCAGACTTTATTAAAACGCATTCTTTTTAGAAAACTTGAAAGCTGTTTTACCTCAAATGTTTCATCAGATATTTAAACCAGGAGAGTTTCTGATTATGTAAACAACATGTATAAAGTGAAAATTTTAATTTTACTTGAAAATGTTATTTGTTAATAATAGAAAGTGTGGGGGTGGGGGGGGGGGTGTTGAGAGTGATAATTTAACATTGTTGTTACTGCTGCTTGATTTTTTTTATTTGTTCTTCCTTATGTTAATAGATAGATAAAATAAGACGTAAATTGGAGTAGTATTTTTGCATTATTCAAAATGGTATGTCTGATTTATCTTGTCTGATTGTGATTTGGTATTGGTAAATACTGGGAGTAGGATCTGATAAGCCCAGGGCTTCTACCTATCCCTTTTCGAACGGGTTGAGTGTGATGTCAAAAATGTTGTTTCGTTGATTTTGTATCGTTTATTTTGTTATTAATTTATATATTTTATTATGTGTTTTCCTTGTTTTTAATAATTCAAATAAAAAAAATCATTCATTCATAATAATAATAACATTTTTTTAATATTAATAATAACATTTTTCATTTTTTAATATAATACATTTATTTATTATATTAAATAATACTACAATATTATTAAAATAAGGTTTATTTATTTATTTATTTATTAATAATTTACAAGGAAACTAAAGCCATATAACAACAACAATAATAATAATACAATTATTATTGTTGTTGTTGTTGTTGTTGTTATTCCCAGGCACTTTAATGAGAAAAAAATGTCAATTGCATAATTTAATACAATTACATACTTAATATTTACTTTAATTTATTTAATATTGTTATATTTTATTTAATATTTAATGAATCATAATAATTAAATGAATTATATTAATAAAATCAAACACACAATAATTACATTGATAATTACATTACATAATTTGAATAAATTGCATAATTTATTTAATATATTAAACTAATAATATACAGTAATTGTAAAAATATTTTATATGATTAAATTATTACTAAATAATTGTATTAATATTATTATAATAATTAAATTTAAATAAAATAACCCATTTCATAAATAGAATTTTTAAATAAATGATATATACAGCATATATTTACGTGTTATTGTGTGCTTGTGTGTTTACGCGTGCACACACACACACACACATACACACACACGTTTCTCATGGTATGGAATGCACCTGTTCTTAATTGTGTTTATCCATCTCATATTTCATCTCAGCCTTCATTTCTATGAATTCAGGGCAGTTAATCCTTCTGAGTCAATGTTTGTGTTGCTCAAATGGCAGCATAAACCGCTGGGTTAAAACAACAGTTCCTCAAAATATACAGACTACTCTGTAGAATAGCATGTTTGCTAAGGCACCTGGCAGCCACACAGCTCTTGCAAAACTTGACGATAATGCAACCCAACATTCCAGCATCAGAAAAAGCACAAAAAATTGCTCCTCACAAGACAAGAATTTTCTTTTTTTCCCTTTTTTGTCAGCGTATATGTGTGTTTATTTGCCAGAAGCCCTAAGGTCAATGATGTTGTAGCAAATTAGAGGTGAGTGACAGCTGGCTAGCACGGCTGACAGATTTGAGGAATTCGGGCAGTCTGTGAGGACGGCCCTGCCTGAATGTTAAACACTTTTTCCACAAAGCTCAAAGGAACAGTTCTACCTATTAGCAATTCAAACGCACACACATTCTTTGTCCTCTCGCTACTTACAGAAATCTGGAATCGGCCAGTTGTTTTAGGCAGCGCTAATGTCGTTTACGTCGACATATTGCAGGCAGATTAGATTAATTAGAAGCTGGAAGTGCGAAACTCAACAATACGATTCTCTTTTAACCAACACACGCATACAAACATATATAAAAAGTGCGTCTACATGAGCATGTGCCTGTGTGGTTACGAGAGACCTGTGGTCGGCACACTAAAACAAATTCATTCCCACTATGCAGAAAGAAGGTAGAGAATGTCCATTTACGTTCTTGCAGTTCAGTGGCTGCGGTCATGTGCTCTCGCCAGCGCACAGAGAGAAGAGACCTGTGGTTTTAACCCAGCCAGAAGGGAGGGAGGGAGGGAGGGAAGGGGAGCGGAGTGATGACAGCTCATGATGTTACACATTGCAAATGCGAGCTGGGAAGTGACCGAGTGTGGGTTAATAAGCCGTAGAACGAGGAAAGAGTCAATGCGGAGTCAATCCAGAGATGACAATGCGGCATATGTAAGGGCATGGGGAAGCTGAAAAGAGGGCTTGTGAAAGCGGCGAAAACACGCGAGGTATTTGGAAGGCATTTTGGGGCGCAATCGCCAGTGTGATGACATCCATCACAGCTGAGTTTCAAAAGAAAGAACGGGTGCGAGCCAAACAGCGCGTGTTTCTGTTACCTACAGTGACCTTCTTTCCCTCTCTGTCATTCCACGATCCTCCTTTTCCCCCATTACTCAGCTCCTTCGCTTCCTTTTTCCATCGCTCTATCCCTTTCTCTTCACACTTCACTCCCTTTTACACCTCCGTCTCCCTCCGCCGACTTCGGTTTGCCGCCTCTTCCCCTTCCTCCCCGGCCTGCTAATCTATTCCAGAAGAAAGGCTACCATGGAGAACGCATAACAAGTGCTCATACTTCAGTATGGGCCAAGAGAGAAATAACACAGAGAAGGAAAAATGGGAGTGGGGTACAGACAGGCAGAAAAAGGAGAGAAAGTGTTTATTCAAACTCAAAGCTGACTCCTTTGTTGTGGCAGGGACCTGTCTTATATTAGAAGTCTGAACTCCCTTCAAAGTGTGGAAAGATGGAAGATGGGCCAAAAGGAAGAGAAAGAGTGAGACAGAGGGAGATGAACAGAAGAAGAAGAAACTCCTATTTTGTCTGAAACTGGTAGAACTGGACATGAGAAATGAGCGGAGGATAAAAAAAAAAACAAGAGAGAGAGCTTGGAAGGGGGGAGAGCAACTCCATTGAGAGAATAGATGAACTATGCTCGGTTCTGGACTGCGAACACATTCAAACCATTCAGCCAAAGCTTTGATGGAGCTTTTGATTTCAAATATCGATATTCATAAGTGCTTTGGTATCTGAGAAATCATGTGCTTAGTCTACAGCACTTGTGGCATAATGTTGATTTCTGCAAGAATTCACTCTGTCTAAAGGCCTGTTCACACTAAGAACAATAACTAAAGTAGCGTCAACACAAATGCACAATAACATTATTTATTCTAACCGCATACTGCAGTTATGTCAACTGCCGTTTTAAATGCTTGAGTTCTCTAAAGGGGACCTATTATGCCTCTTTTTACAAGATGTAAAATAAGTCTCTGATGTCCCCAGAGCGTATATGTGAAGTTTTAGCTCAATATACCCCA
>JAFVLL020037012.1:0-20227 GCA_021397915.2 Tor tambroides | reverse complement strand
CAAGGGCACCTCAGTCGTGGTATTGAGGGTGGAGAGAGAGCGCTGTACATTCACTCCCCCCACCGACAATTCCTGCCGGCCCGAGACTCAAACTCCCAACCTTTCGATTACGAGTCCGACTCTCTAACCATTAGGCCACGACTTCCCCACAACAAAGTTCATTAAAATAAGTCATTCATAAGAGTAATTTGTTTGCGAATCAGACTGCACTAGTTTGTTTTTGTGTACATCCCACAAAGACAGCTCAATAGAAGGATATTGTTTGATATCATTCCACATCTTTTTTATTGTATCACATTCAATACAGACTGAAAACTCACACTTAAATGTTTAAAATATGATTTCTTTTGCCATGGCTCAGAGGATTCAGTAGTGAAGGGGCATTGCTGCTAAGAACAAAAGCAATGGAGTAAAAGTTAAATGTCTCTCCATAAAATTAATTCAGTGAAAAAAGTTAAAACATGAGTTTTCAAAATTCTATATGGATTTTCATTCACCCCAATTAAAATATGGGGCCTAATTTTACTACGGCTGATAGCAATAAAGCAATTTATACACTAGGTCAATTTCAAATAATTTTTTGATAGTTGATATTTTAACTTTTGTAGAAAAGATCAACAGAGACCCCTTCATAGTATTAGGCTTCTGCATTCTACATGTGCACATATTAATGCAGAAAAAGACTTCAGCGTGCTTCTCCTAAAGAAGTCCAATAACTCATGACTGTCGGAGTGTGGGGACTCGTCTTGACAGACTGGTTATAGCATATTCCCATGAGGCTCAAGGAGAACAAATCAATATGGATTCAGATTGGAGCTATTACGATAAAGGCAGCAGAAAATCCCTTCAGAAGAGACTTGAGAGGAAGAACCTTCGTCTTGTGTGAATAATAATGAGAACGTGGCTTGCGCTGCAATATAGAAGGGATACCTGGGATCAGACAGAACCAGATGGGGAGACACGTCAGATCTTTAATGATATTCATTGTGCTTCACTGCGGTCTGAAGCTGATAGAGACAGGTTGGCAAATGCGAGGAACAGAGGGTGCATTCTACATAACATTGACAAAATACTCTGCCCTTCACGCAACTGCATCTAGCATTTGCCCAGCCAATTCAAACAGCTGAACTATGCCTCACTATCGTGAGAGAGAAAGAATTGTTGCTGTTTAAAAGCTTTGCAATTTTCACGAGAATAGCAGATCTATTATCCATTCAGCCATGGTCCCAACCTCGCTCATTACTCAGGCAAACACACAAGCACATCTTTCTGACACTAGGTGGCGCTATATGCAGCAAATTTATGTTTACTCCAAAACATCATGGACTAGAAACAAAATATCTATATCCAGAGGTATAAAGAGTACCTGAAAACCATACTTGAGTAAAAGTACAGATACCTTACAGTGAAAGTTACTCCACTACAATTTACAAGTCACCAATGCCAAAACAACTTGAGTAAAAGTCTGATTTAGAGTATCTGATTTTAACAGTACTTAAGTATTTTACTTATACTAAATATAGGCTCAAAGATGCACTAGTCAAAGACACATTCCAGTCAAAAACTGTAATGTTGTGGAGAAGCTGGGGAAAACAGGCGGAGGCAAGGATCTATGTGCAGGGATTTCATGGAAAAACTAGAACAAATAATAAGCCAAAACAGTAGCCCCTCACTGCAGAACAAAGATCCAGGGGGCAGGGCTGGATCCACATCTAGGGGGTGGAGATGGTAGGTTTAGGGGTGGGGATGGGTGGGTTTAGGGATCAGGGGGTGGAGACGGGTAGGTTTAGGTATATGTAAGGTGGGAGGAGTTGGATCTAGATCCAACCGCAAAGGGAACAAAGAACAGAATGACGGGGAAACAGACAACCATTACATTCAACAACTCACAAAGAACTAAAGAAACACTAGGGCTATATATATACAGGAGGCTAACAAGCTGAACAAGATAAGATAGAAACTGACTACAAACACCATGGGAGACAGGAAGTGACATAAAAGTCCAAGACAAGGCACAGAGAACACAAATAAGAAAGAGCTGATTTGTGAGGAGAGCAATACCATTAATTTTCGAAAACCAAAATAAAACTGAACACC
Organism: Tor tambroides; assembly: GCA_021397915.2. Classification (NCBI taxonomy): domain Eukaryota; kingdom Metazoa; phylum Chordata; class Actinopteri; order Cypriniformes; family Cyprinidae; genus Tor; species Tor tambroides. The sequence goes on along the minus strand of JAFVLL020037012.1, from coordinate 18,130 downwards.
TCAAAATTGCAAAAAATAAAAAAAATAATAATAAAAAATAAATAAAAATGTAACAAATTAAATAAAATTAAAAAGTCAAAGTCTTCTTGCACTGGATGTGCTGGTTTTGGCCTCATTGCCAGCTGCAGTCATGTCCTTATAAAACACCTGTGATTCACAACAACTTGCTAAGGCAATCACATTCATGTAAAGTAGCCTTGTTGACAAGTTTGGGTAAGGGCAAAATGCACAAGATCTAGTACTTTCAGTGCCCTGTAGTAGGCAGTATCACATCTTTTGTAGCAGAAATAAACTGCTGCAGAAAAGCTAGGTGCCATGCAAAATGTAATGTGTAACGGCAACACTCATTTCAAATGTAGTAGAGTAAAGAGTACAGATACTCATTCAAAAATGGAGTGAAGTAGAGAGTAAAAGTTGCTAATATCTTTGATACTCAGTAAAACTACAGAGTATCCGAAAAGATACTCAAGTATGGTAATTAGTTACATTTACTCTAATACTTTACACCTCTGTCTATATCCTATCTATGTCCTATAATATCTATAATGTCTAATTGAATATTGTTAAGTACAATACCACAAACTTGGTGCATATGCAATTTCTGAAGACATATGCACCAATTACATCAATTGTTGGTGATAAGGGGCAATCTACGGCAAAACGGTTCAGCTGTAAATAAATTCAGTGTGAATTATCATTTGCTACCCCATTTTACTCTAAATTCGGGTTCAGACCAAAAATGTGAATAGTCAATAGTGCCAACTTTGATTAAATGTTAATTTTACAACCAAATGTACAACCACAGGCATTTTCAGCTGGCCAGAGATGCTTTGGTGGACACACTGCCTTATTCTTTCAAATTTAGCAGCTGTGGCTATTTTCTCCACTTTTCTAGTCTGCCAATCATTTTCATTTGTGGTTACACTTTATTTACAGGGACACTGAGGACAAGAAATGATGCTTAGAATAGGTGGGAATGGTCTTGGGAAATATTAAGCCGAATTCAAACTCACATCGCCCGTATAAACACCACGGTACCATATGGTACAGCATGTGCACTAACCGCTACATCACAGCTCCAACAGCACTTAATGCCCTCTTTGTGAACTGAGGGCAGTACAGGTTGAGTGAATGTGCCAATATACTGTACTATGTCAGATTGTCTGAATATATGTATGCCAGCGGGTTTAAATATTAACTGCTCAATTTAGAGATTTCATTTCCTCCTCACTAATCCACAGCTTAGTGTGGTTGATAACCTAACTGCCAGCCTAACCCTTTGACTCTGGAGCTTTTGTCTCTTTAATGGTGCTCTGTTCCTGATACACCGTTAATAAAATTTAACCTAATAACCGAAAGCGATTGCTAATTCATTGGCCATCGTTCTGACCTGCCTGCTAGCTTCTGCTGGTATGAATATGACACCATAGAGAATATCTTTATTAAAGGACAGCTTTCATAAACCGCTGCTTCATTTAAGCAATTATTCCATGTAGCTAATTTAAACACACCATTTCGGGTCAGAGAGGTGTCTATAACAACGTGATTGGTTTATTCGGATTTGCAGAGCTCAACACTCCTATTTAGGATACATCAGCTTAATTTCAATTTACTCTAAGTGTCTGCTCAGTGTGTTGTCATAGCAACAGACAAATGTGTCATTAGGACTAGCGAATGCAGCACACTTTCATTTCAGATATGAAACAAATGTTGGTGTATTCAGAAAACGAGCAACTACAAAAGAGAGCAAAACATAAACAGCTTGTTTCTAATTGACTGCACCGTCAGCTAGAACGTTTCTGACCATTCATTCACAAGAGTTTGCTTTTAGCCCCTCCCATTCCACACTGGACCACCTTACCCCTGTGTTTTCTGGTACCAATCAGCTCGGATGAGGTTTGAGGTAAGAATGATGACTCTGAATCCCTCCTCGTACCAAAGCAGCATCATTTTCCTGCAAAAGGCAACTATGATTTATTTTAATAAGACTAATCTTACATAATGACATTCATTTGATGCAAACTTTTTCTTCATTTGTGTCCATCAAACAGTACAAAACACTACCATTAAACCCTATGGCACATTTACCAAAGACTCAATATTACTTCTCTGCATAATAACTTTGATTTTACCTAAAATCCATGGCTTTTTGTGTCAAGCGGCATAAAAGAATACATTTAAACACTGAGGCACATTTATTACACCTTCAGCTTTTGTGTTATATTAATTATAACAAAAAAACCCACGTATTGAAATACAAAATCAATTCTATGCTGTTCTTTGTGTGAAAATGTATTACTAAAATAAGAAAATAACTCTCCATGTTCTTCAGAGAGGGATGTTTAGAATTCATTTAAAGGCAAATTAGCACTTGAAGACTTGACAAAGGTGTTCGAGAAGGATTATACTGCCAATCTTTTTTTTCTTTTGCTTCTTTTTTTGCTGAATATATATAAAATAAGACAAGCCATTTAATTCGCTCCTCTGGAGTCAAAAATGCTCAATTCTGTTGTGTCTTTCCCTGTTGAATAAAACATGAAAAATTCTTGTGCGAGAAAACAGTACTCTAGGAATACATCACATTAAAATTCAATACCGAGTCTGTTTAACATCCAATTTCAACTCAGCACAACAGATGCTCAGCTGATCATCTGCACGCCGGCATGGACTGCGAAGACATTAATACTCATTTGAGTAGTTTGAGAAGTGCTACATTCAGTATGCATTATTCTACTGACTGCTAATAAAACCTAAATCCTGATCAAGGTGTTAATGAAATTATATAAGTGAGCTACAACACCACCACTGTTGCACTGTTACATATTAAAAACCAAGCCACCACTAGAACCACACCAATATATGCTTTCTGAATGTTTCATTTCATAACTGTGAGCATTAATATGTTTTGATGTTAGGTGCTCTCCTGACTGAGTAAATTGCTTTATCCATATTCTGTGATGGTACTGATGGGATGTGGCTTACAGCTGGCATTTCAGCTCATCCTAAAGGAGTACCATGGTTCAGGTGTGGACTTTGTGCAGGCCAGTAAAGCTCTACACATCAGACTCAAGCATTTAACTGGTGACATCCTATGACAGTGACACCTTAAAAGTCACTGAGCTTTTTGGTATAACCCATTCTACTGAAAAAGCTTGTCATATGGTTGAATGCTTTATTTTACGCACCTGTTTTATGGTTGTACATATAGGTTTAACAATGTAATGTACAGGATTTTTACTAGCAACTTCAAGCTTAAGTCTTATTTTCTTCACCCACTGTCTCACTGAAATTATATAGATAATTAAAATGTCCAACACTCACGTATGATGTGTGCCAAATGCAATATCCAGTTTGGCCTGTTAAAAACAAGAGAGAGTTCTTGATTCAACAACAAACATTTAGTATTCCTTTTTTTAAAAAGCCTGCCTAAAAGTATTTTAATATGTTTTTCCAATATACACACATTTGCTGAAAGACATAATATTTTAGAGGACCATAAAGTTTAATGCTTCCCTCTAGTGGAAAAAGTAGATTACTGCAAAAATGACAGAACCTGGCAGAAACGAATATGTAGATATGGTTTGGCTTGCTCAATTAACCGAGCCTTGGACTCTCTTTTTTCTCCGTGAACGAGTATGACCGGTTTGTCCCTAAAACAACAAAAACAAACAGCATAAGTCCACACTGACATGTGTTCAGTGAGGTGAAATGAGTGTGCAATTCTACATCAAATCCAAAAAGGTGAGATTTCATCCTACCTGAATTCAGGTGGATACTGCTCCACCATCCATGGAATGTCAAAGCAGTAATTAAACTACAAAAGAAAAAGAAAAAAAAGATGCTGATCAGCATAAAAACATTACAAAATTTTGTATGGTTGGTAGTAATCTCTTTAGCTGCAACTTATTAACACAATACCTGTACAGACTCTTTCAAGGTTCCAAACATTGGAGAAAGTATCTCTGATTATAGAACAGAAGGAGAAAACAGATTATTATAAGATGATTAGAAATATATAACATGTATCAGAACTTAAGTAGACAAACTCTTTAGATACCTTTGATATGCAGCGCTCCAGTGTTTAAATTTTTTGGTATCCCAGTGACTTTGTTTAAATAAAAACGATACATGTCATTCATAGACAATAAATTGGTCTCAAAGAAATCAGCTGGCTCTTCTTTATAATAACTAGTGCCATGAGGACTCGGAGGACGCTTGTCTTCAGTCTTCTTCTTCTTAGGACTTACATTAGACTTCTTGGGCTCTTTTTTCAGGGCAGGTGATGGAGTTTCATCATCACTGCTTGAGAGGTTCCAGCCTGCCTCCTCTGTTTCTCTCTTTCTCTTTACAGAAGGTGAAGGGTTGCTTTCATATTTTACAGGGATGGTTTGATTCACATGTGCAGCTTTCCTGGCTTCAGATCTCATGGAGGGAGCGGACGGTTCTTTTACAGGATGGGTGTCCTCACTGCGTTTTTTTGGACTCAGCTTGGGCTCTTGCTTGAAGAAAGCGGTGATCGTATCAGGTTTTCTTTCTAAATCAGGTTTAATGCTTGGTTTGTTTGAATCCTTCTGAGGTGTTGGAGGAATAATGTTGTCCTCGTCCTCACTATCTGAAATGGTCCACTTGCCATGTTGACTGTCCTGGGACATTTTTGTTCAGCTGTGGATCACAGTATTATTTTACTTTTATAGTTGCAAACAGTAAACTATATACTGTAAACTTTCATACTGTGTAATGTATACAACACTGTCTGATTTTGTCTTAAAATAACAACTTTGCGTATTTGCACAGGTAGATGGCGTTTGTACAAAAGATAAATGCTCGCATAGATGATAGATCGTAAAGCTACACTGTATGCGTTACATAATACCAATGTAGTTCAACGTAAATGAACGTAGACTTACAAAGAGGCGGGAAGAGGAAATGTAAGGCTACAAGAAGATAATTTTAAAATGGCTTACGGTTATAAAGAAAGATAAGTGCTGCAAATATACAGCTACAAAATGGCTAGACTCTTGTCTATTTGAAACTAATATCATAACAGCACCACAACAGTTCGCTGTGTTTTGATTTGGCATGCACTCGCTCTGACTGTACATTCCACATGTAGCAACAGCAGAGACGCGCCACAATGTTCTTCAAAATAAAAGTCTTTGATACTCGACATTGAACAATCTTATAATTTCGACTTTAATTTCATAATTATGACTTATGTCATCATTTCGACTTTATATGTTTAGCTGTCAGCAAACACACACACACACACACACACACACACACACACATATATATATATATATATATATATATATTATGATGTGGCGGAAGTGGGCTTCCATAAATATAATGTTTTGTAAATAAATAACGTTATGCTACTGGGAGTTTTTTTTTTATACATAATTTTCATTATGAGTTCATTGTCATCCCATAGCTCAACATTCTAAAAGTTTTATTTATTAGTTTTTAAAAAAGAAAAGAAAATTAAGTGACAAGCAAAATTCATAGAATAATAATAGAATTATAATCAAAATAATAATGTAAGTATTGTATAATAAGTAATGATTATAATGTAATAAGTAATATTTTAACACGTCTAGGTTATTTTTTGATCAGTATTTCATTACAACTGCGTATACTGTGTTTGTATTTTTGCATTACAAAATGCAAACATCCTTAATTGCCCTAAAATAAGATATTTCTTTAAGCGGAATACAATTTTCCTTACACGTTAATAAATTGGTCTGAGGAGTGAAATATGTTGAGGAAAGATTTCTCGAAAGTTACTTGCAATGAGTAGCTTTTTACACTTTTATTTTGAAAATAACGGACTATTCATGTTTTTCTCCAGTCAGCGTCTCTGGTACTGCGTGCTACTCTGCATAGACAACCAATCCCTCACATCCATACGGTTTCTATGCAAACATATACGACTTTCCAGAAGCCTTCAGATTTTTTTTTATTTATTTATTTTTTATCTAGGTTGTCTCAATGCAAGTATTCACAACTGGAAGAAGCTTTAGGAGTGAGAGAGAAGTAAACAATGCCGAGAGGAAAAAAATGGAGTTGGTAAGATCTGAGTTAATGTTGTTGAACGATGTCATGACGCTTGTGAAACAGCTTTGTTTGGAGCAGATTCTGGTGTGGATGCTGAGTTGACATATACGGTATTTACAAATGACAATATTGTGATCGATGTAACATTAAGTGGTTCAAAAGTTAAACGACAGAACATTCAGTCACTTCAGTCAGTGTAAGTGAACGAGCATGGGATGGATCTGTGCTGCATTATTTAAAAAGCTTGGTGTTGTAGCATTTAGATAACACGTTAGATGTGAATAGAAAAGTAAATGAGGTTTCTCGACATCATAGACGCAAACGACAAAAACATTTTTCTACGTAAAGGTAGAGAAAAAAAATGTTCCGCCCGAACAGGGACTTGAACCCTGGACCCTCAGATTAAAAGTCTGATGCTCTACCGACTGAGCTATCCGGGCTCTGAACGTCGTCCTGGGAAGGGCAGTTAAATCACGACTTCAAATGTAAACTGTGTTACATCTGTTTCGAATAGCAACCTCAAATCATTACGATCATTGCAAAGAAGTAATCTGCACAATGTTGTCTGGACATAACGTGTTGTCGTGCCTAAATCGATGACCTACACCACGGGAGAAATCGGTGACTAGAGGTCGCTGTTCATTATATGTTTGTTTGTGCGAGAACGCGGCGGGGAGTTTGTTGAAGTTCTTTGAATGAGCAGTGCTGTGAAACATGATTATTTATTGCTTGTTCTATTGTTATTATTATATTTTTGTTTGGGTTTTACCTTTCTGATTGTTATTTGAATCATTAAATACATTAAAGAAACAATCCAGTCCATCCGGATGCCACTGATGTACATTATATATAATTTACTTTTAGATTTTTTTTTTTTTTAAATTTGTTTGTATTCTGTAAAGCTCCTTTGGAAATTATGTTAAATAAAATGCATAAAATATAAATAAAAACGTCTGTAATGTTCACCAAATTCTCCTTTATTACAAATGTTTTTATCTGCTCGACATTTAATCTGTATTTTAATGCAAGAGTAATCCTTTGAAACTTTCAAGTGTTTATTTAGTGATAGGAAGTTCGGCTCTTTTCAAAGATTCGGCTCTTTTGGCTCGGGTGCCTTAGAAGAGCCGGCTCTTACGGCTCCCAAATGGCTCTTCATTATTGCTGGCTACACTGAAAGATTTTTAAAATCTTATAAGATCTTCAAAATGTGAGAGACCACAAACATGAGGACAAAAAAAAAAAAAAAAAAAAAAAAAATCCTAGATTTAACCGTTTTGCTCCTATAGTGTGTGGTGTGCTGCGATGTGACAAATACAGCACTCCACACACCAACAGATTTTCAACCAGAGTCCTGACTGTGAACACGGGAAATCTCGCAAAATCTCTGGAGACTTGAGAATAAACAATATATATATATTTTTAATTGCAATGTATGTCTGTTGTTTGCATCAGAGCAAAATGTTTTCTAAAATACAGAAAAGAGAAGTTTAGATATTACCAGGGTAACTTTGTAAAAAAAAAAGTAAAACTTTTCTGTGTGAAATAGAGAGCGGTAACAGATTTTGGAAACCTGTTATGGTGCCCTGTTGGATTCTGTGACCCTGCCGTATCTCTATGGCTGATGATACGTGGGGCAACGTTTTGAGCAATTTTACCGGGCAACGTTTTTGAGTAATATTGCTTGGGCAGTTTCCCACTGAAAATGGGTAACAAATTTCTATCTGGATACTTTAGATCGGTCGTGGACCCTGTGTCTCACATTTCAACAGACACCCTCTTCACCCCACCGTGCTCACAGTAGTGTGCATGAACGCCAGGCATATTCTCCCACAAACATTTACTGGACAAGTGATCTTTAATCACAGATTTCTTTCATCTGCGTTCAGTGTTAAACAGATTCTTTTCTTAAAAATCCTATGAACATTCAGTACGATCCCTCTCTGTTTACAGTCCAATTTCATATGAAACTTATGTTTCTGATTCTAATGTTGCTACTGCTGGGGTTATACACTTCTTAATAAAGATTGCAGATTGACTCTGAATGTAATATATCCATGTCTATGTTCTTTAGGTTTTCCATCAATGTGATGTGGGTAAGAAAGGTTATTTGTCCAGAGAAGATCTTAAGATTGCAGTGGTCATGCTTTTTGGATACAAGCCATCAAAGGTACAGAAAATAATCAGAATGGCTTGATATATTTTCTAATATATACATTTACTCTCTTTAACTGAGACCTGCTTGGTTCTGAAATTCTATTCTGGGGTCAGCTGCATAAATTTAGCCTCTGTGTTAAGACTGTCTTAGGGTGTGTTCACTTCACACTGAATTTAAAACATTATGGCCAGTCTTAAAGAAAAAAATTAGATGACTAACTTTTAAGACTAACTCCCCTGCTGGGATGTTGACTAGCTTTGATTCCCTAAATTAATCGTTCTTTTGATTTGGATCTTCTTTGCGTTGAACCGAGTCAGACAACCGGTTTGAACGATTCGTTCAGAAATCGGACGGACTGAAATCAATCCGATGTTCTGACGGAACACCATACCCATTAGAATGGCATACCTTCGGTTAATGCGCATGCGCACATCAATATTTCGTCCTTATGCATCTTCATTACTGTAAGGGGTAGGTTTAGGGTTGGGGTAGGTGTAGACGTTAATGAAACACAATCTAATTACTGTTTTAATGGGAGGTATGACAATCTGACAGGGTATGCTACATCGACAGAACACCGAGCCGTTCTATTGCCACACGACAGTGTTAAATTAATAAGTAAAAACCGTTTTTATGTAATGTCAAATAACCTCGGTTCCTCAGCGATTCGCGAGGATGCCACACCCAGGATCACATGATGACCAAAAACAGTACAATTATTCCCTCGAACTCAAGTAACCATTGCGTGTAGCATTGCTGTTCGTTAACTGCCTTGTAGAAAAGGGGCATGCGTGGATTAAGATGCTTACCTTTTAAACAACCATTCAACTATTTTACCGGAGTTTGTTTGTGAGTGAGCAAAAGTGAGTAATATTAAAAGATTTTGGTATCGAGTATTTAACTGCTACAGCGAAATGTGAGTTACTTTAATAAGATAAATGAATAACGAATTCAACAATGTTAGAAATATTAAACGTACTAGAAATAGGTTTACGACTTCAACACATGTGCGCATGCGCAACGCACTTGCCGCCGCCTTTTATGTCGATAACTGCCAGAAGTGTATTGATCTCATTTTATCGGACTGTCAGATTATCAAAACAGCTTCACTGAGTGAAAACATGATTTCAATACCTACATAGTGATAACTATTTGTGTCAAGTATAGCCTACATTTATTTTATGATTTTAAGCTGAAAGGGATTGGAGATTATATATATATATATATATATATATATATATATAATTTTTTATTATAATTTAACATTAATTTTGTATTTTCTCTTGCAGTCAGAGACAAATATCTTGATGGAAAATGGCACTGACTGTCCAGGTAAGAGCATAATATAGTACCTGTCATATTGCATCACAGTTTGCTGTACAGTTGTACACATGCCAATGCTGTGTATTTTAGTGTTTTGCGATTCACCTTAAGCAGACACTCAACCCACATTGTTGTGCAGTCTAAAATTATATGCACAATTTCGCTCCTGATTTATTTTTCTATGTGGAAAACCAAATTTATACCGCTCAGGCAAAGTGAAAGGAAAAGGAGCTTGACGTAGATACTGTGTAATCTTTTTGCACATTGCCAGTAATGAAATCCTGAAAAACAGCAGTAAATAATATTGCCGTGAAATGCATACAGGATTTCTACAGGCCCTTTTGACAGACAGAAACACTGAGGAAAATGGGGGTTTGGCAGGACAGTATTTTGAGGGAGACATTAAATGGTTGAAGACCTAGATTAGTAAGTAATTTGTTTTTTGTTTTATCCCACAAGCAAATTGCTTTTGTATGCTGCCCTGTGGGAAAGCAGAATATAATCTAGTTAAAGTGGCATGCTTTGTGTGATGAAATATTCCACCATTAAATCTTGCTCCGAGCAAATGGTGAATTAAATTGCCCCTCTTTTGAATTTCATGTGATTACTAAATTAGTGATGGTCGGGAGGAGAGGGTTGCTGGTGGTGATGTGGGAGGCTTGACTAGACTCAGTAGTGAAATGCTTTGGCAGGCTCATCGCATGGAAAAGAGGCCACTTAAGGCTTCACTGCTACACGGTGTTCACAATACCACTGCCACTTGCCTAGTCCACTCACCCCCTTGCTACTGTCCTTTTCTTTATCTCACTCTCTTTCGTCTCTTTGCACTAGCGAAATAAGCGAGGAACGGAGGAAAGGTCACACAGCTAGCTATCTTCTAATTGCAATTTCTAGTGCCTCTATTTTTATCACAGAGGCATGAAAGCTTCAGGATGTGAGATGTTGTTGATTCAGAAATCCATCCACAACGGTAACTGATGGACATTTAAAGCTGCAGTCCGTAACTTTTTTTGGTTAAAAATTATCCAAAATCAATATTTGAGCAAGTACATAGCCAGCCAGTGTTCAAAACTATTGCCTTACTTTAGCCCGATGCACAACGGTTAGCTTATAATGATGTTTTTTAATTTGAGTGGTATGGGTAGGTTTCTGAATTCGAGCATGCTAGGCTATCGCATGTGAGGATACTGCAGGTGGCGGATCGTTTATAGCCTTTTCTCACAGCAGCTAGAATAATTAAACTAATCATTTTGATGGCGGATTGTAATCCAGAAAGGATTATGTGTTAATGAAACACATGAGAATGAGAGAATGAGAATGAGAATGAGCTTTATTGACAGGTATGTTTACACATATGAGGAATTTGTTATAGTGACAGAAGCTCCACAGTGCAACAGAATGACAGCGACAGGACAGGACACAGATAATAAAAAGAATAATATACAAAGTAGACAATGTACAAAATAGCAAAAACACAATATATAATATAGACAATTCTGTATGTATAGGTATGATATGTGCAAATTTGAAATGTAAATAAGAATGTGTGTTAAATAAATAATGTATAATAGTGTTGTGTGATCCACGTTTATTGTCAAATATTCATGAGATGGATTGCCTGAGAGTAGAAACTGTTCCTGTGCCTGGCCGTTCTGGTGCTCAGAGCTCTGTAGCGTCGACCAGACGGCAACAGTTCAAAGAGGGAGTGTGTTGGATGTGAGGGGTCCAGAGGGATTTTGCCAGCCCTTTTGCTCACTCTGGATAAGTACAGTTCTTGGAGAGTGGGGAGGGTTGTACCAATGATTCGCTCAGCAGTCCGATCTACCCTCTGTAGGTCAGATTTGATAGCTGAGCTGAACCAGCTCTTTGCCACTCTGATCTCCTTTTCCAGTGTGTATTTGGCCTGTTTATACAAGCATCTGTCCCCATTCCTGCGAGCATCTTCTTTGGCCTGATGGAGCTGTCGTGAGTTTTGCAGTGAACCATGGTTTGTCATTGTTGTAGGTTAAATGAGACCTGGTAGGAATGCGCACATCCTCACATCCTCACAGTCTCTGTGAGCCCGTCCAGATCGGTGGCAGCAGCTTCAAAAACAGTCCAATCAGTGAGGTGGAAACAGGCTTGTAAATCCCGCTCTGCTTCATTAGTCCATCTTTTTACAGTCCTTAATACAGGTTTAGCTGATTTCAGTTTCTGCCTGTAGGTTGGTATGAGATGAACTAAACAGTGATCAGAGAGCCCCAAAGCTGCCCGTGGGAAAGAGTGATATGCATCTTTTATTGTGGTGTAACAGTGGTCCAGTATATTACTGTCTCTGGTGGGACATGTGATGTGCTGTCTGTATTTTGGCAGTTCACTGGAGAGATTTGCTTTATTAAAATCCCCGAGAATGATTAAAACAGAGTCCGGGTGTTGTTGCTCAGTCTCTGTGATCAGATCAGCAAGTTTCTGTAAAGCCAGGCTCGCGTGCGCTTGCGGAGGAGTGTAAGCACTCACGAAAATGAACGAGCAAAACTCCCACGGCGAATAGAATGGCTTACAGTTAATGAAGAGTGCTTCTAGATTGGGACAGCATATCTTCTTTAACACAGTTACATCTGTAAACCACCTTTCGTTGATGTAAAAGCATGTCCCTCCGCCACACGATTTCCCTATTGATTCTGCGTCGCGATCCACTCTAAACAGCTGAAAGCCCGGCAGATGTAGCACGCTGTCCGGGATGGCGTCATTTAGCCAGGCTTCCATGAAACACAGAGCAGCAGAGTTTGAAAAATCCTTATTTGTCTGGGAGAGTAGAAGAAGTTTGTCCGTTTTCTTGGGTAGAGAGCGGAGATTCGCCAGATGGATGCTAGGCAACGGTGTCCGAATTCCGTGCTGTCTGAGCTTCACAAGCGCGCCGGCTCGCTTCCCCCTTCTGCGCGTCCTGAAGCGTTTGACCAGTGCTGCTGCTCCACCAACTACAACGTTCAGCAAAACGTCCGAATAATCGAAATCCGGTACAAGATTTTGTGGTGTGTTCTGCCGAATGTTCAGCAGTTCATCCCTGGTAAAACTGATCGTGTTTGAGAAACAAAAAACAGGAAAAACTAACAAAAACAGTACAAACACTGGAGAGCTAAGCACTGTGGCTGCTATGTGCGGTGCCATCTTAGATCTTAAATCACATGTGAATGAAATTAAATTATATTCCAGTTTTAAATGTGCTTCTGATTACAGATAGCCTGGGATTACACAAGATTTGTATTTTAAAGACAACCAGTTCGAAGGGAGCATAGTTTGCTTTTTGGGTTAAAAGAATTTCTTAATATGAAATTCAAATGGTATGACAATTAGAGATTAGACTGTACAGAAATTGAAATCTACACCCTAATACAAACTATACTTATAGTCACGCAATGCTGATGTTGTTAATATTAATAATTTGAGAATAAAGTATAACAATAATAATAATTTGCACGGTTTGTTGTGATATGAGCTAACCGATCTTTAGATTAAATCACCATTGGTAGCGCGATTTATTGTAATGCTTTTTTCCTCAGTTCGTAAGAACAAACATGGCAGACTTGTGAAGTCCGTGACTTGTGATTTCGAAGTATAGTAAATCTCCGTACCGGTGCGGTGACTGACTGCCACACATACTCCTCAAAACACGAGATTCATCCGCACTGGAGCCGTGCCGGAGCTCAACCCATGCAAGGAAGATAATTCCGCGAACAGCTGCAATTGCAGGTTTTCAAACAGAGATGGCGATAATGAAGTAAAACTTACAGACTGAAGCTTTAACATATGTTTATTTTTGGCCCTTTTTTGTGTTAGGAATACAATGCAAGGCACAAACTCACCTTGCCCCCATGTTCACCAGAGGTTAATGTGACAGAGCAACCACAAGCCACTAGCAACCACTACATCAATAGCCATTGAATAGTTGGAGTAGTTTTAGTTTATTGATTAATAAGTTATAGGAATACTTTTAGGTATTTTTAATTTTTGGTGTGGTAGAAACTCTTATGAAGGTAAATACCATTTTGTGGTGACCATTATAATTCATAAAGAAGTGCTAAATTATTAGACATTTCAGTGTTGCACATATCTCCTGCTATTCTTGTCTTTTATCAAAATGTCAGTTTATATTAATTTATTGTTAACCATTTATCTGTTGACATGAACATACTTATCAGATAATCAGTACTGACCAGAATTTTAGTTTAATCTGTACATCCCTGCATAAATAGCCAGCATTTGTTGAGAATACTAGTGGAAAACTCCAAAAATGTCTAAGCCCTATGCATATGAACTGCATTGAGATTCATGCAAATGTAAACATGAGCTCTTCCCAGGCTTTGTATGACAAGTATTTGATTATAATGGCACTTGATTTGAAAAGCCCAGACAAATGCTTGACTAACCAGAATGGCACAGTAGATTAGATCTTAAGGTTTAGATTCTGTCCTTGATTCTCCAAAAAACTTATTATATTTAGGCTGGTTATGCAACATTCAGCATCCATGCAGTGTTGTATTTCAGCTTTCACCCTGGGCTGGAATGGCTCAGGGATAGTCCGAAGTGAAAAGGGAGGAAAGAGCACATCAAATCAGAGATGTCCATGATTTTAAATAGGGGCTCTAGGCGAGAACACTGTTGCACATTTCCCTGTATGTCTGTGTGTGTGTGTGTGTGTGTGTGTGTGTGTAAGTCAGGCAGTGGTCTGTTCTGCTGAATGAGTCACACAAAAGAGGAGAGAAGATGTGAGGATCAGAGGGAAGGGGAGGGCGGTGAGAAGAAAACCAACTGAAAAAAGAGGCGCATAGAAAGACCCCAAGGTAGTGAAGATTGCAGAGAGGCAGAAATTAAGAAAAGGGTGGGAACTTGGGATGGACGCACAGACCACCCAGTTGACACATCCTTGACTGATGGGCTCTGAATGTCAGTCAGCCCTGGTCTGGCTTCCTGCACCAGCATCATTTAAAGGCAGGAGGGGAACAGAGAGAGAGAGAGATGGGGTTTTAAGAGGTCTGCACAGCTCTTCGTCTTTTATTTGTTACCAAACATGCTGTCTGGGTTATATGTAAACCTGTGCACTTCTTTTTTTTTTTTGTAAGAGAGTGTGAGGGTAATAAAACCTGAACTAAGTAGATGCATTGTGCATCTATAATACTTTTATAATTTCATTCAAATATGTAGGTTATGTAATAGATGTTCATGGTTATGTGATGATAACAGAAACAGATATCGCTTAAGTGATGTTTAAAATCTCTGTAGGCCAAAGTTGTCCTAATTCTATCAAAATTTGGCAGCACACATTAAAGTCAATGTGAAATGAAAATTTCCCCATCTATTTTCTAAATGCATGTTATTGATTTTATCGTGAATAATTCATCCCAGCATGTTACATCGCCCTACATTTTAAATTTTCAATAATTTAGATTTTTGATAATCTATTTCACATGGGTGTATGTCACAGTGCGGATAAAAAGATCTGTCACTACTTCTATTATGTTGTGACTTTAAGAAAACGTTATTGTGTTTTAGTTATTAAAGGTGCTTGCTAAGGCAAGCATTACTATTACTATTGCTTAGGATAAGGGATTTGGATAGTTTTGAAAAAATTTTTTTTATGAAACATCTGTATATATCTTGTACTTCACCATTTGTGCTACAGATATACAGTATAGCCACTTTTCCACCAAAATTACCTGGAACAAATTGTCCCAGGAACTTTTTTCTCAGGAACTTTTCTCCCCCAGACCTGTTGCTGTCTGTGTTTCCATTGCGGTCTAAAGTACCGAGAAGATTAGGCAAATAATCTGGTGACCTAGGTCCGTGCGCGTTTCTCAATGTATACGCAAAATTCGGACTTGCGTCCTCGGTAGTTCAGACTTCGCGAGTTTGACTCAGGAGTGTAAACTCCCGCAGACGGGACGACGCAAGTCCGGTAATTCTGCAAAGAGCAGCGTAGGCTACTTGATAACGTCAGTCAGCTCGCCTTGGCTACTGCAATTTTCCTCACTGTATTTACAGTAATACGAAACAGGATATTTAGTCCCTAGTTCCTGGGGAAAGTTCCTGCGGTGGAAACGGGGCTTATGTGATGCCTCAAATCATGCAGCTTTCTAAGCAATCAGACGTGTGATTTTCAGACAAAAAATGAGGGAAGGAGGGAGGTGTTCCATATCTAGCCACCACACCAGGAATTTTTCACATGGACTAGTAAGCAACCAACTAGCAACCCTCTAAACCCCATCCAGAACACATTAGTGACCACATAGCAGAACCCTGATAGTCACTCTAGCATTGGGGTTGTGTCCCTTCTGGTCAAGCACCACTTATGTTTTCTTCAGGAAGAGGTACAAATCTGCTTACTAACTTGTTTTTAGAAAACAGTCCTTTCTGTGTTCACGTAGCATTCTTTTATCACTTGGCGTGAGATTCTCAAAGGACCGATTACAGCGTATGTTTTGGCGTGACTCGAAGTGCAGTGGAGCCATCACATCTGTCTTTGGATCTCTTAATTAATTTATGCTTTTCCCAATAGAGGTTTATCCCCCAGTTTCACAGCCATCACTGTCAGCGTAGCCCACCCAGATCTCCTCGCCAAACTCCCTCTGTATGTTTGGTGTTTCGCGAGAATGCTGTCTAGAACTCCCCAGCCTACCTTTTTCATCTCAATAACAGCACTCAGAGAAAAAATGACTACCCTGCAGGCAAGAGGGAAAGATATTACTCCTTTAAACACAGTGCTTTCAGATGACTGCCATGTAAAGGAAGAGCATGCACTTCAGACGAGAGCTTTGTAATAAACCCAGTATTCTTTCTCTCCCTCTCTTTCTCTGAAAGGGGTCCCGCTGGAGCAGTTTGTGTCTCTCATGGGGAGGAAGATGTCAGCAGAAGATCCATATGAGAAGACGAGGCAGATATTCAGTGCATTTGATGTACACTGTATGTTCCTCCTCTCTTTCTCTGTGTTCTGCATGTATAACACTTTTGCTTCAATACATTTGAGTTGATACAAAATTAGACTGGTGATATATCTGCTTACAGCCTCATGATCTTTATTTTGTGGAAATGCTAAAGAATAGCAAATCATTTGAAACACCTGTGCAGTCTTTTTGCATCTGTGCAGATTATTTTGGGATTGTCTTCTGTGCAAGTACAAGGAATATGCACACTAAATGTGTGGTTTTAGCTGACACTTTTCAAATGCAACTAACAAAAGTGCTAAGGTGGGTATGAATATATGTCACATTCTAAGTTTAGGCCCCATTAGCCAAGGAGAACTAGACGTAAACAATATTAGAGGCCTAGAATAACTGTGAACATCATTTCTGTGCAGTTCGCATTTATTGACCAAATTAGTTGTGCCAGGAATTTGTGGTTTGCTGTGTTTACAGTTCCTGTAACTCAGCTGGTAGTGCGTGGTAGAACATCTAAGGTTTCTATTCCCAGAAAAGAAACATACATATTGGCAAGATGTGTACCTTGAGTCGCTTTGAATAAGTATGTGCTCAGTGTGAAGGTGAAATGAATGCAATTGCAAGGTGCACTTGTCGCAGGAAGGAATTTTTTTTTTTTTTTTTTGTAATTATTCTTCTCTAAACAAGGGTTGGTGCTTTTGTCAGTTATTATATTTGGTTGCAAATTTCTAATGTGTAGTTTGGTATTGAGGATGGGTGGTGTTTTCATATTATTGCAGTAGAGGGCGCCATGTGTCCTTTTTTTTGGTCCACTGTGACTATCAGGCAATTGATATTCTCCCTCCTGGTAGTTTTTTTTTCATTGATATTTGTGGAAAAAGAAATAAACCTTTTTTGGTGATTTAACTTCTGATTTTTAAACAGTTAATGCCTGATAAACTAGAAAGTCAAATACAGAGGTTCCCTTCATCTTTAACTGCTGTTTCTGAAGTATTTTTCTGCCCTATATGAAACTAAGTGTCTGAACCAATGTTTTAGGCTTCAAGGTTAGGTAGAAAACAGTAAAATGGGCCTCGTGGTCTCCGTGGATCATTTCACCCTCCCTGGAACTGTTTGTAGGATATTCCAATGAGAGGCAAATGTATAATTAACTAATTAATTTTGTTACAGAAATAATTTCACTGAGTAAGTTAGGAGTGACCACAAGAGGAGGATATCAACTGACCTTGATTGAATCTGCTCAGAATGGTCAAGGGATCTTATTTCATTAACCCTGCTGACCCACCATTAAAGAGGAAAACTGGTGTGTTTGAGCAGAATATTTATACATGTGAAGGCTGCCTCTTCAGCAGATGTTCGATGGACCCATTATTGCCCAAAGCTGACTCTCTCATTCACTTTCTGTTTATCTCTTTGGTATCTCATTTGCTTTCTCAGACTGCTTTGAAATATCTCCGACTTCCTGTGAGCCTCCCGATCAGGCTTTGGAGCATTTTTACATCCTCCTAGGACCTAAAATAGTCTCCAGCAATAAGTAGTAGGCATTTAAAAAATACAGTTGGCTTTTAATTAGAATTGTGAATGTTAATGAACCATCAAATTCATCTCGAGGACCAAATTGCTGTGAGCGAGTTCACTCAACCCTTGTACGAATTCTGAGCGACCTGAAAATGAGCTAATTTTA